>JAOWBC010000002.1:15843165-15868483 GCA_028566105.1 Hypoplectrus providencianus | reverse complement strand
TCATTAGCCCTCTCATTTGAGTCTATAAGTAATTGTGTTGTTCAGCAAAATGCAGAACAGTTAACTTGAGTATGAAGGATCTCTACAGCAGGAAAAAGCATTTCTCCCACCAGCATGCTGTCGCTTATTGTAAACACACTGCTGCTGCTTTGTTACACATCACTGCCATTTCCAACAAATCACAGACTGTGAAAGCCAATATTACACCATTGCATTCTGTATCAGAATGAATGTGACACATCAGTACAACCAATGCAAAAAAAGAGTTTTTCTGTAGCTGGTATAGAGCTCGGCATTTACCTCATGAGTAAGCAAAGTCCAAAAACAGAAGCTAAAAGAGTTGCTGAAAGCATAACTCTAAGCAACTGTCTCCTTATCATATCAACGTCAAATTGTTTTGCTGCCCCCAAGTGGCAAAACGAAAGCCAGTAATTGCAGCGTTAAAAGGTGGAGTGCGGTAGAGTGATGTTTAATGGGACGGCGCCTGTGTTGTTTAGGAATCTATATGCACTGGACAGGGTCATCATGCGGCGACTTGATACACAAATCTGCAGACCGTAGAGGATGATAATGGACATCTGGCATTCTGTCCACCAACAGATATGAATAACTGTCGATAAGCATTACCGCTGGTGGCGGTAATTCACTGTGAGAGGCAGCAGCGTGCCAAAAAGTTGAGGATTAAATAAAAGTGCAAGTGATGCAGGTTTCAAAGCATCGATTGAAAGGCTCTAAAAAGTGCTTGATGAGGAACGATAGAGATACTCAGAATATGTTTCATGGGCAATGCAAAATTGAAATGAAACTGCTTGCTTTGAGATCAATTTGGAGACACTTTGCGGTTGGACATCAGGGTCTTTTACTTGTTTCAAATAAATGATAATAGGTATGAAAATACTTTTTAGTCTAATACAGGAATACTCAAGTAATATAGTGTAAAACTACTGCAAAACTACTAAGGTACAGTTGGATCATCCCTAATCCACAACTCACGATATATATATATATATATGTTCACTGTTACAGAAAAAGTCTTCATTACAACAGTAGATGGCAGCAGACAGATTGAATTCTTGTGGTTTTGAATGGAATTGAGTGAATATGTCTGCTCAGTCATCCGCAGTTCTATATTTACGGTGACTTTGTCTCTTTAATGTTACAAAAAATAATT
Organism: Hypoplectrus providencianus; assembly: GCA_028566105.1. Lineage (NCBI taxonomy): Eukaryota > Metazoa > Chordata > Actinopteri > Perciformes > Serranidae > Hypoplectrus > Hypoplectrus providencianus. Next base: position 15,867,312 of record JAOWBC010000002.1, on the reverse strand, counting down.
GTTTTAGAAATAAAAAGGGAAGAAATGCTGATGACTGAACGGCCCATTCAGTGCTGTTACCAGGGTATATTAGTGTCTTTGCATGAACTGTGATTACAGTCTCCCTGAGGCTGTAGATAAAATCTGAATGCTGCTCATTGAGAACAATCATTAAACAGAGCCATGCCACAACCCAGTGTTGCACAGTGATGAATTAACTTTAACAGTTTGCAGATTTTTCTAGCTTGGCTCTGGTTGAGTTTTTTTTCACCTTTGTCCCATCTCAAGGACAGCAGTATCATAATAAGCTTTTTATAACCAGGGGACTCTCCCATAGTTCCCACCCGCAGCAACCATAAACCTGGAGAAATAAACTACACCCAGAACCTTTGTGACCTTCAATGACTACTGCTCTGAAAATAGATCCTCAAATACAGGCGTATGCAAGTGAAATTTAAATAGTTTCTTACTATTGTATCATTGCAAAGGATGCATGACGACAGAAAGTTAAAACTTAACCTCAGTTGACATTAAGGTGAAAACCTCAGAGCTGCTTTTTACAACCAAGAATAACTTTTCTGAAACATAAATAAAACAGCATTTGCCAGTCATTTGTGAGCTTGGATACATTCTGTTTGATTTATATTTCATACAATAACCCAACTTCTTTGAAATCAGGGTTATAGATAATTTGTTCAGACTTATTTAATAAACTAACTGAACTTGTTAAGAACTTTTTGAACAGAGCTGTTATATTAGTAGAGAGTCACTGATGTTCTGCTTTAACATGGTGTTTTTTATTCAAGTTTTATGTTTATGGAGAAACAGATTAAGCAAAACAGCAGCCTCATAAGTGACTATTAAAGTGAATCTCTGCCGCACTAAAACAGTTAAACACAACCTGAACATTAGCATCATCAAAGTAGGGGTTATTGCATGTTATGTCCATAAAGTGCACTTCTTGATTCACTGTTCCAGGAAAGGAAGCTTTAAAGCCATGTGATACTTTCTAGATGCACAGTAACTTATACAGATTTTAATTCCATAAATCAAGCCCAATCTGATTTATATTAATAAGATTTATGCTGATGAATGCAAATGATTGTCTCCTTGATGTGTTGCTGACTGTGATGTACCTTTGAACAGTAAACAGATTACTGCTTCATGGTTCCCTCTTCATTTTTAAAGCCCAGATGGCACAGCCACTGCCTCCTGAGACATTCTTGACACGAGACGCTGTTAAATAACTCAGCCTTTAAGCTCACCTTTGGCCCGTCAAAGTCCCTGCAGTGAGAGGAAGAGTGGGAAGGAGGCGGAGGACAGGTTGAAGACGTTAGATAACAGTCAGGCAGGGACAGGTGAGCTCCTCCTTTGGACTGGGACACTGAGCAGAGACGAGCTGGTGAGTTTTATTTAAAAAACACTTCATGCTGTATTATAATTTCCATGAGATTTGTGGATCATATGAGTCCAACCAATTAGGTATTGCTTAAAAACTCAACACACATCTAAAAGTAAAGGATTATGATGTGATGAACAGGCATGGAATAAGAAGAAATATGATTTTTTTCAGACTTTCCTCTAATCTTGTTTAGTTTTTTTTTTTTTTTTTGCTTTAAATTACTGGGTAACTTTTCTACTTTATGCCTCTCAAAATAGATAAAAAGTTCCCTTTTTGGTTAAAACAGTCACATAGTGATTGAATGACTTATGATGATTATGATTATGCAGCTCTGTTAAAACCAAACAAGTTCCATTTTAAATCAAGTGAAGACTATAAAGAGTCAGTTTTAGGTCATAAAACTGTCTTGATTTCAGCCTTTACAAAGACAGAGCAGCCACAAACTACAGGTGTTTTCTTTGTATTCTATTACATGTGGGATGCGGCTTATTTTGTGTAAATTTTGGATGCTGCAAATATGTTGGAAAAGCCTCAATTAAAAAAAAAAGCAATTCATTGTTTGGATCTCATCCTTGCACCTGTTAAAGCTATGTGATACTTAAATACAGCATCCCATAATAACTCCAGTCAGTGGTCATCTGTTCACATAGCAACACTCAAATCCTTTATGACCTTTTCATATGGAAGCAACAGCCTAATAAGAAGATTAAAGTGACAATACCTACGGTGCATTCAAAGTCCAGGCTGTCCGTTCAAGGAGCCGTCACCGCAGTGAGCTGTGCCTTCTGTTAACCATTAACTGCTGCTGGAGTGCTGACATCGAAGATTAACTTTGCATCCGAAGCTATCAGCACTGTGGCCTCCCCTGTTCCAGGGTTACGTGCTATTAAATGCAGACGTTTAAAAGGTGACAGGGCTGACAGGAAAAGGGGAGACAGATGACAAATTCAAGGTTATCAGTGAACACGGTAAGTGTAGCTACTCCTTTACTGAAGGGTCACATTAATATACTGCACAAAACACTTTCGTCTGTGCCTGCCTCGCTGTTCTTCTCAGTAGAAAAATGTCTATCGTAAAGCAAATGTGTTTAAAATATATAAATATCCTCTTTTTTGTTTTATTTGGGGGTACATATAATGGTTATAAAAGGACACAGCAATATACATTTTGTGGTTTAATTGTGTTATACTAACCCTTTCCCCTGTGTCAGGACATGGCCGGGTACAAGCCGAGGGTGATTTCTCTGACCAAGAGGCCGGGTCACACGTTTGGCTTCTACTTGAGGGTGGAGCGCAATGAGATGGGTCACCTGATCCGCTGCCTGGAAATGGGAGGTCCAGCTGAACTGGCAGGCTTGAAAGATGGAGACCGCATCCTGCGGGTCAATGGAACATTCGTTGATGGCCTGTCCCATTCAGATGTAAGTGGGATGAGGAATTACCGCAGTGCATTAATAAAATCAATAATACCTGCTCCCTCCACTGATATGGAGCCCCGAAAATGACGAAATGTAATAGAAGATTATCGATTAAATGGAGATAAAAAGAAATATTGAGGTTTAAAATTTTCTTTCACCTCCAATCAGTGGGTTGAATATATTTTTTACATTAACCACCAACATATTAATGCTTTGACAGAATCTTTCTTAATGCCGTTCTGCTGCGTATGTGTTCCCCTGGAACAGGTGGTGGAAATGGTAAGAAACAGTGGAACAACAGTCTTGTTCCACGTCCTGGATGGAGCGTCCTACGTGCAGCTCAAAGAACAGGGAGTGAACCTGTCCGACAGTCAGGGCACACCTGTCGCCAACGGGGTGGCCAAAGATGCTCTAAAACCCAAACTCTGCTACCTGGTTAAGTCCAGCTCAGGCTACGGGTTTTCTCTTCACTCAGTCAAAGGTGAGCTAAGGAGAGCATCGCAATTCAGGAGCACTGTTAACAAAGACACTTTTAAACACTATATTGAGACAAATAAAGCAATTTCAAAGATCTATCCATTTGGGGTGGAACTGGGCAATACTGGACTATGGACTTAGTGTATAAATAAATTATGGATTTGAAATAATAGCTTTATAGCCCACTTCTGAATATGCACAACCACATCCCAACCAACGAAGAAGAAACAGAGACAGGCTATCACCTTTCTCATTGCACACTTGAATCTTCCTTGTTGAAATCTGGCGCCCCCATCACCCACAATGCAATTCCACTGCAGGCACACATATGCTGCCTTCAGATGAAACTTGTGAGACATGACCCCATTTAAAAATGTCAAGAAATGTATGTGTGTTATGCTGCATTCGAGTGTTGTCTGAATATGTGGAAAATTTAGTGCCTGACTGGGAAAATTCACACGAATATTCCCTCAAGTCAGAAAAACTATTCAAGAAATTGGTAAAAATGTTGTTACACAACTTGCTTCAACTGACAGATTTATTGGGGTTCAAATGCTCTGCATTCTTCTTCCAGAAGGTTGAATCTCAGAGAGTGCTTAAAATTAAAGGTGAAGCAAGTGTCACATTGGAGGTGGTGAAAACCAGCCCAAGGGATTTGCACAACCTGGCGACCAAAGGAGGCTCTTATTATGATATGTTATGCCATGTTAAAATAAGTGTTACCAATCAGACTGAGACCTGTTTCTTTAATCTAAGTTGAGAAATCTCCATGTTTGAATATTTGGGCATTTTTAATATCCTATATAACATCTTTTTCAGGTGTGCAGGGTTTGTACATGACAGAGGTGGTCCAAGGAGGTGTGGCTGACAAGGCGGGGGTCAATGTGAAAGACCGCATACTGGAGGTCAACGGGGAGAACGTAGAAAACTGTACGCATGATCAGGTCGTGGAAATGATCAAAATGGCTGGCAGCAGTATTATGTTTTTGCTGGCTGATGAGGAAACAAACCAATTCTACGAGAACAAGGATACAAAGATGGGATCATGGTTAGCCACAACCAAGTATCTCCAACAAAAGCCACGCATCGTCAACATGACTAAAGGACCTGATGGATATGGTTTCATGCTTAGGATGGAGAAAAACCAAACAGGTAAGGCCATGTGTTGATAAATAAAAAAATGGTATTCTGGCAAAGAGAAAATAAAGAGCAATGCAGAAGTGCCTTTAACCTGCATTCTTTCTGATGACCAGCAGGGTGCAAATGCGCTGACTGGCTGATTCAATCAAAGATGTCTGATTGTAAATAAGACCATGAGAAAATATTCCTACTTCTCACTTTATTTAACCTCCTCAGTATACATTTTTTTAATACATTAATGGTCCTAAATGTTTGCCTCAAGTCTTTGTCAATTCAGCACTATATTTTGCTAATTATGGTTCCATTGGGGGAAAATAATGTAGGGTAGGCATAAGAGTGTGGTTCGATTGTGACTAATAAAGTACGACCACGCAACCTCTTAATCTGAATCTGAACAGAGCCTTAGCAATGCATGTCCATGGCACTGTGTACATTTAAACAGCCAGTGTTTCATCTTATATTTTGCCCCTATCACAGTGTGTTTACAGTTTGTCAAACTTAGTTGATTTAATTTTATTTAAAGAAACTAAGAAGACGGCTCTACCTTTAGTGTGGTAACTACGTTTTGTTCATCCCTCAGTAACCAAAATTAGCACCCCAGTAAATCTCAGTTAACATGAATTATGGAAGCCCTTTGCTAACCAAGTTATCTAGCTAACAAAAACATTAGCTGGTAACTTTCCTATTTGCCTCAACATGGTCACTTCTAGTTCTGGAAGCCAATGGCCAAAATGCTAACCTGGAGGCAGGAAAACGAAGTCCCCCCATAATTAGCTATAACCAAGTAAAGTTATGGTTGTTTTGCCCATTTGTATATACTCCATGGCAATGACAGTGTGCTCTCTACCTCCATGCAGGACACTACATCAGGGACATAGACAGAGGCAGCCCAGGAGAAAGAGCAGGTCTGAAGGATATGGACAGACTAGTAGCTGTGGATGGCCAGGAGGTGGACGGTTGCAACCATGAGCAGGTTGTGAACAAGATCAGGCAGAGCGGCAACCAATGCTGCCTTCTGGTGGTGGACAAAGATACAGACCGAATGTATGAGCAGGTGAGTCAGGGTGCCACATACAAACTTAAATAGATTGTAGGCAGATCATTTAATGCCATTGTTGTGTTCCTCACAGGGCAAAGTGTCTCCTATGCTCTTCCTGGATGAAATGAATGAGGCCAACTCACCACCCAGTTATACAGAGGCCATCAATTTACCCACTCCTGTCCGACCATCCACACCTATTCAGCAGAGGGAGGAGGAGCTGAAGCCTAAACTGTGTAAAATGGTGAAGACCCCAGCTGGCTTTGGTTTTCACCTGAACGGCATCCAGGGGGTGGCTGGACAGTACATCAAGGATGTAAGAAATACAGAATTGCCACCATGTAATCACAGTTTTCAGTCAAAGCGGTGACACATACTTTCTTTCAGGTGGTAAAGGATGGAGCGGCTGACAGGTCAGGTCTGGAGGATGAAGACATTGTGGTGGAGGTGAACGGAGTAAACGTGGAGGAGAGCAGCCATGAAGAAGTGGTGTCAATGATCCGGTTCAGTGGCGACTCTCTGGAAATGCTGGTGGCTAGGAAGAGTGTCTATGACAAACTAAAAGCTAAAGGAGTGAACATCACACGCATGCTCCTCGGGGAAACATCTTACGCTCAAGTCCACACGGCTGACCCAGCTAGAGACAGGGTGAGTGGAGCTTTTTAAATATTCACATGCAACATTTTCATTAGCTGTGTTGCATTAATGCTTTAAACATCATAAAAGTGGAGCCAATTTGTGAAGAGAAAGAGAGTAAGAGAAACACGTTTGCTACAGAACTTATTTTCTGCAATGACCCAAAAAACAATGTCTAATCTCTAAAATAACTGACTTTATTTTCGTTCTCTCTTCTAGACCATTTCATCGATATCCCAGGACAGTATTGATGAGAGATTTTGAGAAGCCACCAAAAGGAAGCACTCCCTTATTGGACCAATCTAATGTTGTAATCCAATGTTATCCAACAATCAAGCTCTTATGGCTAAACACCTCATATAAAGACTTAAAAATCCACTGTCAATATGCAAACTATGGCAGGAGAGTTGAATGTATCAAAGGCCTGAGAACAAAATGTGTTTGTGAATACTTTTGTCTTAATTTTAAGCAAACAGTAGATCGACTTGTAAATGATGCTGTGCAATGATCTGAGTAAATGCTTTGATTACATTTGTTTCCAAGATGTCTACTAGTACAGAGCTTAAACTAACAAGACTGATGTTGCCACTTAGTCCTTCGCCTTTCATGTGTATTTTCTCTATGCCCAGACTGCTGCCTTTATTTAATGTTGTAAAAATTAAACTTTGCTGTTCCCAGTTTAAAATAAATGTAAATGATTTACAATTTCCTTGAACACAAATAAATGAATACATACCAACTGAATTAAGCATCCTTTATGGGTATTTGTTTTCGTTCCCAATCAACATACTTTGCTTCAGGATGGAGATCATGTGTGACATCTTGATCTTTCCTTCATATAGTCCATTTACACCTCAGTGGGAGTAAAGCATCGATGTGCCATGAACAGTACAGCTCCAGTGTGTTCAGACAAAATAAGAAAACTTAATAGCAGAGAGTGCAAAATGATTGAATTTGCAAGTAAAAATACATTTCTAATTGTATCGTTTGATTTGTAAATACCTAAATGTTGTATGCTCCAGTAGTCCCCCACTTTAACTTGCATCCATCCATCAGCCATTCCTGATTCAGGAACAGGCAGTCCACACAATTATATCCAATATAAAAAAAACCTGCTTTCTGGATATTCCCAAATTCCAGGTTCAAAGCCACCCAAAGGTCAGGAGTCACATCCAGGTGGGATGAAATGTCGAGGATCAGAGGGCCATGTGTTTCTCTGGTGCCTGCTTGTGGGCGAGATAAAGGAAGAGGATGCTGGACAAGGCACTGACCAAGAAGATGACGTCAAACCATCGATGGTAGAAGTTGAACTGCAGCTCTCCGAGAACCTCTGTCACAATGGAGCGATACTCCAGTGGCATGCTCATACGCATCAGCAACACGGATGACACAAAATACATCCCCTGGTGGAGTGACACATGGACAGGATGTTGCTATATTTGCTGTTTGTAGGCTGCAATTTGTGCTATGAAAGAACTATAAAGCAGAATACTCACCATGATCTGAGCAAGGACGAGCACAATCACATTGGAGGATTTGCTGCTTGATATGGCGTAGAAGAACTAAACCCAAGAAGCATTAAATATTTGGTTATTATTTAAAAAAAAGGCAGATTTATTAGTATCAAAATATGCCGACATTTTATATATTGTATATATTGCTTGTATAATGTGAAAGTTTTACCTTAGTGAGGGTGATGAGTAGGCCACGAATGGATGTAACGATTATTATTCCCACCAAGATGAAAGAAATGTGTTGGGACCAAAACTTCACCTAAGAAGAGGGGGAAGAGAAATAAGGATATATAGAATAAAAAAAACAACGCGAAAAAGGAAATTAAGAGAAGGTTGGGTGACTTTAAATCTTAATTAATAATTTAATCATTTGAATTAAAAAAAATACTGCTATGGTCGCTGAAGCTGGGCAATCAGCTAACGTAACCAAATGACTGTCTACGTGGGAAAATGCTGAAAATGATCACAAGACTGCAGAGAAAGCAGGCAGGGAGAAGATAATAGGCTGACATTATCTTTACAGGAGGTCATCCAGCATGACATGTGACCATTTCTGCAGGTGTGTGTGTGTGTTCGTGCGCCTTACATCAAACTGGATCCCCAAGTAGTTCACTGTAATTTCAATCCCCCTCGTCACTGGATCCGTCTTTCCAACTCGATCGAACACAATGTTTATCGTGGCCTATGATTGACAGAAAAGGGAATTTTGAAATAAATAAACATCTTGAACAATAAATGTCTTAAACTTTAATTATTAACTGAGCCATAGCACTTACAGTATCTATGTGTGAGTGTGAGAGAAAAAAATTAAATGGCAGCATTGTGAATGCTCTCACCATGAAGATTTTCCAAACACAATAGATGGAAAAGAAGTAACCGAGGAAGTTGAAGTATTTCCCCTGGAATGTCTTTGAGTACTCAATCCGCTCCTAAAGATAAGGAGAGGTGGTGAAAAGGAATTAGCAAATCATTTATTGTCTTGAGGCAATAGGGCTAATCAAAGTGGGTGAGGTCTGTATAGATAAGAGAAATGGCAGAAAAGTAATCAGATACTGATACTGAAAAGTCATTGCTATAACATTATTTGTTAAGAGCAGACTGGAAAGCAAGCTATCAAATGTTTCTACACACATTTTGTTTAATCGGGACAGAACAAAAGTCGCTGCTAGTAAATGGACAATAGTGACAATAAAGCAGGTTGAAATTAAAGCAGGGGGAACTGCACATTGTATATACTAATTATTATGTATCTGGTATAATTATGTTTAATTTAAGGCCTATGCACAGTGAGATAATGGATTAGAAATCATGATGGTTCAGTAGAATTGGTGCTGTTGAACTAGCAGTAATAAATATGAATATTGGGTGTGATTACCCTCCATTGTTTGATAATACCTTTACATTTCTCACATGTTCCTGTTGGTTGTTCACTAGCTCTGTAATCTTTGACTGGCCCATGCCTCCCTGAGCCACAACTAACACACCACCACACCGTAATAATCAACTGAGGAGGTTGGAAGGACAAACTACAAACACAAACAAAGGTGCACAAAAAAACTGAAGACAACACTAACAAGCATCCATCCATCCCTTATCCACGTTAACAGCCGATAAAGCCTCAGTGTGTGTGATGCATGTCTGTGAGTGTGTTTTTGCATGAACATGTTACCTTGGTGGCTTGCAGGTCCACAGTCTCAAGAAAGAGTTGCCGACTCAGCTCCTCCAGAGCATCGACCTCCTGCTGGATCAGAGATAGGTCTGGAGGGAAGAGGTCAAGGCTGACTTCTGCTACAAATACTGAGTACAGAACGATCTGATTACGTATAAAAAGACTGAATAAGGGCACAAAGGATACTTTCACTGCCTGTTTGTGTCGAGGTAACACTCTTGATCATCCCCCAGAATCCGGTCTGTTTGTTCTGGTCTTCCCCGCGCTGGTACATCTGCCTCCGTGTCATCGCGATTCTACTCACACAGAAAAGTTACCATGATTTAGTTACGTTTTTTTTTTTTTAAACCAAATCTATACACTCATTTACAGCAGCAATATTTGTGGGATGTAAATAACTTAAAAACACTAAGTTTGCACGGTGCAGCTGTACAATTTAGAAAATAAAGGTATGTAATTTGGGATTGCACCATCTGATAATTCATATTAAAAGAGTTTGATCATGATTAGGGGCAGAGCACTCAAATGTTTTTAAAGTATAACACTTTTTTTTTTTTTTTAATTACCGTTTCTTTTTGCTAACAATCATGTCCATAGTCTGGAGCAGCCGCCTCTCCAGAGCGAGAATGTCGCTGTCTGTTACATTTCTGTAAAAATGACAAAGCAGAGGCATCACAGCAATGGCAGCATGTGTCGTGATGAGCAAAGGTGTGATTCAGGATAGTACCATGTTCAGATTAAAATGAAGTGTGTTATGACCATTTAAGGTAACGCTACCTGAGGAAATAGGACATGTACGTGTAAGGACAGTTGACCGCACCAAATCCAGACAAAAGAGCCATCAGGGTGACTCCGATCACACCAACACGACTGATTAGCTGCTCAATGGACAGGATGCCTAAAAAAAGACAACAACACATTAAAAACAGAGACACCATTCTTCCATTTGCCTTCTTCTCTTACATTAGAAGGAAAAAAAGCAGAGACAAGACATAAAACTACTCACACAGGAAAAGGATGCTCACTCACCATGTTTTGGACTTAGAATTGGGAACGGGTCTCCCAACTTCCAGAAGAAATACATGAAGGTAAACCACACCATACAAGCGAACAGAAGCTTCTGTCTCTGCACTACATAGATGAATAAAAACAACTTCCTGTGACACAATGCATCAAAAAATATCCATTCAACAGAATAATTCACTCTTTGGATTATATATCCGGTTAATAAGCTTTACTTACATAGGCGTATGTTGCTAACAACAAAGTAACCAATGTAGAAAGGCACCACAAAGATCAGGACCAGCAGTATCACATACAGATTCAGCTTCCAGTGAAAATACCGAGAGCTGTGGCAAAGACATGAGGTTTATAGTTCTTCATCTGCAATACAATTGAATAAAACCCAATCATAGTCCACAGAAAATGTACGTACCTGCTACTTAAGGCACCCAGGATCTCAAAGATGATGAGCTCAAACATGGTACATGAAAAAGCAAAAGTGACAGAGAAAACCACCTGAACAACATACTGTCGCACCTGTGAACAAAGACAAAAACAGTCAAGGCTTACAGTTATTTATTAAAATAGCTATGACTGTATCTATTATCATGCCTGGGCCAGTAACTATCCCATCCATCTTACTGTTTTTGGGGAATTTGTAAATAAATGTTTTGTCATAACACCATACCTCATAATCTTTAAACAGCTGCCGCATAAAGAATAACCAGCCAAAACCAAAGAACAGCACCTGCGTTGGAACAAATGGGAGATATTAAAAGGAAGAAAGAAGAAGAACATTACACAGGAAATACTAAAAATCAAGCTATGGATTTTGCAAGCTGTTAACACGGAACACACACACATCATAGAGGAGAGGTTGTAAATATGTGGACAAATGTTTTCCAATGTTAGTAACAGGGCATTTGGATAAGTTTGTTTGTGTTTGTGTTACACTTGCACTGAATTGACATAAACTAGGTTTTGTGTTGCTGTATACGGAAGCTGAGCCGCAATATTGAGAAATTGGGATAACTCAACTTAAAACGCGGTAACACGTTAAATATCAGGACGATTACACCCTTTGAATTTAAATAGAAGCAGAGTAAAGCTTCTAATGTAATGTACAGGATGTAGAAAACGAGAACCTTTTAACTTGAAAGAAATACAAGATAGTTTGTCGACTTTATCAACTCATTACCTGTGAGGTGAACATGATGACTGAATCCACCACAAACGACATGATGTCTGTAAAAACAGCCTGAAATCCACAGAAGAAACTGAGCGCTCAGCCGTAGCGAGGTCGAAGACGGTTTCAGTTCATGTTGGTACTACAAAAACACCAGCCTTGAAATGTTTGAAATGGTTGGTATCTTGCAAATGAGCTCATTTTAGGAGCATTTCTGGTTCAGCTGTCAAGTTTCAGTAGTAGTCCATAGTGCGTCATCAAACTGGGTCCGACAAACACACTTCCGTCGGAAAACTATGACGTCTAACAGACACAATAAAAGGAAGTAATTTTTTCGTCAGCACAGTTAAACAGTTAGAAATACATTTCATGCGTTAAATTTTGTTTTTGATTCAGAGTAAAATAAATAATTAAAAAATGAAATCGGTCATTTATCGTAGACTTTCTGCTGGATGGTTGTAATGACCACTTTACTTTACAGAGGGCGACAAAACACAGGCTGCTGCTTTGTTGTTGCAAAAAGAAGTGTGCCACTAATAATACAACTATTACCTATTTATAACCCAATTATAGCAGAGCAAATTAGATCATGAAGTCAATTTAAAGTATTTGCGTTCGTCTAACACTCTCACTTAACTTCTTGAAAGAGTAGCAGAGTCCTAAAATAAAACGTTATTTCTGCCTCGTGAAAAGTTTTTCTATTTTGCTTATTTTAAGGGAGAATAAAGTTGATTATTAGCTGTTTTCTATTGATTTATTTATCACATGCCCGTCTAAAATATCTGGCCTAAAATCATTTAGCTGAAACTGAATTAACAGCATATTGCCTCCACTGCAATATATTAGAGGCCAACGGGATAAATTAGTGGCACCACAATGTACACCTGTCCCAAAGCTATACGCATAAAATGACACTAGATGACGCTGTGAGTCATAAACTGCTCTGTAGCGGTATCTGCATCTTATTTATGCAGATGAATTGCGCTCTTCGCTTTTCCACTGCATCCAGCTAAGTGTGGAGCTGCCGCCGGCTGGTGTTCATTGTGCTGCTGGTGCTCAGAAGAGAAAACACACGGAGGACTAAAAATAGTTTTCTCGCTCGGTTTGGAGTGATGTTTGAAAACACTGCTGGATCCTAAGGACGGGAGAGATGTTGCAGAGGTAGAACATCTTCAACTGTTAACTTTTGCATTGGAAAAGTAGAGGTGGGTGTCTCAGTATTATGGCTATTTCATTTATAAACAGGGATATAACAGAAATATGTAAGAAAAAATAATTTGAATGATACTGATAAACCGCAGATTATCTCTTTAAAAAGTTATGGAACTTTCACATATGGCTGTGAGTCGCTGCTGCTAAGATGGTTTTAAGGTTTCTGTAAATACTGGGTTAATGTTGTATGACATTAATTTCCCCTTAAGTCACATTTAATGCTTGATAGGGGGAAAAAAACTGTTGAAATGTTTAAAAACGGGCTTTTTGACACCTAAAGAGAACGTATTCGTGATTCAATCCCTTTTTTTTTTTTAAATTAAAAGAATACTAGTATAAGAATACTAATATTGGATACTATAGTACGATTTTTTTTTTAATTCTATATTTATGTTGGATACCATTGCACTGTAAGTAATTTTCTGGACGTTTTATGCAATCACATGTGCTGGGAAGCATCAAGTGAACACACATGAGTTTAATTGTATCTCGGAGTAGAGAAAAAATCGTTTTTCAAAATTCTGTCTGCATCATTGCTCGGTCACCAGCTGTATAATTACAGGAGAGTCTGAGTGAATAACTTGATTTCTCTTCTGCTTAGTATCGCTCTTTCTCCTCCCTTAATTAAATGAGCGATGAAGATGATGATGATCCAGGCCTCCTGTAGGACAGGTCTGCAGCTGTGTTTGCTCCTACTGCTGGTGGGAACACTACAGGGTGAGTCTGCAATGCTTAAAAACACACAGAAAACTCAAATTGGGAACTCCTATCACACCAGATTGTAATGTTTTTTTATATTGGTGGTTGGATCAGGCAGGGTGACAGCACCTGAGCGTCTGGAGGCTCCAGTGGAGAAGCCCTTCACTCTGACGTGCATCGTTGTGAGGGACCGGGGTGAGACTCTGAGGCAGGTGCGTTGGCTGGATGCCCAGAACCAGACCCTACTGAGCTACCAACCCGGGAACAGAGACAGTGTGAGCGGGCAGCAGTATGTGGAGCTCGCCCCTTCTCCTAAAGACACGTCGGCCATCACCATCCGCAGGGTGGGCTTCCGCGACGAGGGCTGCTACACCTGCATCTTTGACATGCATCCTTCTGGTTCCAAGCAGGGACAGACGTGCCTCACTGTCACCTGTAAGTAAAGATATTAATTACAACTGCTTTGGCTTTTAGTTAATAGAAGAAGAAAAGTTTAGAATATATACATAAATCCAAGAGCTTAATCATTTGTTTTTCCTTATATTTAGGACAAGTGAGAACACATCTTTTTACATTTAAGAACTGTAGCTGTTGCCTTATTGGGAGTGTTTTTAAAGAAGTGTCATTAGAATTAGTTTTGGCACTTGGACCTCAAGTTTCAACAATAAAAGTCACGTACTGTAAAACCATCCTGGCCCATGAGAGAGCTGGAATAGCAGTACTGTAGCAAAAACAACAAGATCTGAGGTCTCTGAGATGCATTCTACCCTGGCAGGAGAGATTTAGATGAAAAATGAGTTTTTTGTCTCATGATACAAGTCAGGAGGTGACTGCTATTGTGTCACAGTTATGAAGGTCATGAACCAGGTGGGAGACGCCGATGGGGAAGCCAGGCTGAGTAATGATCTAGAAGTGAGACAGATCTAACCCTTAGAGAGAAACTCAGATATGAAAAGCTGGACACATTAATCATTCTGTCCTCTGTTTGAAACAGCTTCCAGAGGCCTGTCACAATTTACTTTTGTTGTACCATATTTTTTCCCAGAAACAACCACAATAAAAAGATATAATTTCATTATTTTTCAATTGATATAATGAAAACAATGTTATAATTACACAAGTACTTTCTTTTAATATCAATAGTTTTTTTAAATATCTTATTTGTATAATATGGTATTGGAAGGTGGAAGTGCTCATAATTTAATTAAAGATGTGGCATTCATTCCTTAGCAAGCAATTTACTGCTTAATTATGTTAACAAAAGCACTAAATAACAACACATTAGCTATAAGTTATGTGTTATGTTAAGTGACAAAGTAAAGTATAGCTGGCACCTTTTTGACACAATTTTTTGCCACTGCAAAAGAAATGACAGGAAAACGTGACAGAATGCTTTTTTTCTGTTCACCCACTGTTTTAGACACTTTGTAAATATTGTAAAACAACTGAAACAAAAAAAAAAAAAAAACCTTCAACAACAAGTCACAAACACTGGTTTCATGGCTGAAAGTCCTGGATTTTCATGTCCCATCCAGCTCCTGTCTTGTCACCTTACATGGCTTTTAGCGGACACAAGTGGGATAGCTTCAAATTCCAGCACTTTACTTTGCAACCACATCTAATTATAATAGCAGGGCAAACTCTGATTATCTGGCTTAATGTTGGCTAAAATGCTGCTAGAATTCTTGTTATCAACACACATGCAAACACGTCTTGTATGATATATATGGACATGGCTTCAATCAATGATTGTGACAGGCCTAAGCATGTGTTTATGAGGTTTTAGAGATTCAATCAAGTAATTGTGGAAATAAAGTAGCTAGCTCTATTAATGTCAGTGCAAATTAAAATCCCTATGTAGATGTAAACAGTGTTTTCCCTCTCTGCTGCTCATAATTGCATTTTAAACAATATAACAGTATAAGTGATGTTGGATTCGTGCCGCTGCACCCGCCCTTTAATATGAAACAAAAAACACTTCTCCAGCAGACTCCAGAGACGGTTACTCCTCCCGACAGCCCAAATATCAATCTGCTGTGTGGATTTACTGAGAAAATATGTGAATACAGATGTCCCAAACCACCCTGAACCTCTGAACATGAGTTGATGATCCTGTGGGGGCTCAGGCAGTCATGTTAATAAAGCGCAGGGCAGCAGCAGGAGAAGGGGGGCTCATTCTTCTAAGCAGAAACAGCTGTTGCAGATTCCAGTGACTAGTTTCTGTTTGGGTGCCTCATATTTCTGATTATTAACACTGTCCTGCATTTCACCCTGTGTCCCTGTGCTCTTCTCCTCGTCCATTATTGTTCCGCTGGATGGGGATCGGCTCTTTAAACTCCCAGCACAAGTCACCAGTGACAGAAACAAGACGGCGGTGAGCGGCAAGAGGGCGTCCCTCTCCTGCTCGTACGGTTTGCCTGAAAAGGTGCAGCAGATCACATGGAGACACGCTTCGGCACAGGGAGACTCCACAGAGGTGGCCTCCTTTGCAAAGCGGAGCGACCCCATGATCGAACCTCCTTTCCAGGGGAGAGTCTGGCTGAGCGCCTCCCTGTCGGACAGCCAGCTCACCATCCAGCCTGTCATGATCAAGGATGAGGGCTGCTACACCTGCTTCTACGAGACGCATCCCGACGGGCCCAAGACCTCCACAGTGTGCCTCGCCACTTATGGTAAACATCATATTCTGAGCCCGACGTTATTGGTCATTGGGTAGCTGAAGAAGCGGGAAAATGAAAAAGAACCAGACTCGACTTTGTGTCTGCAGGAAGCGCAGGTACCTCAGGGATTTAGACAGGAATGTTGATCTTTTTCCCCTGTTTGAAGCTGCTGTATGTTTTCATGATACAGGAAGGCTGAGCTGTCGGCTAGTTGTTAACACACACAAACACAGACCAGTGTGTCCATGTGAAGAATGGACCATTGGATGGAATGATGGAGGCAGGGAGCGAGGTCCTGATGCATGACTGTGTCAGTGTTTGCAGCAGACAGTGATTCCCTCTGTGCTTTGTCTCGCACTCTTTGCTCATTTTCTCCCGTTCCCTTTCTCTCACAGTTATCTCAACAAACAGATGTGCTTTTGTTGGACATTGAACTGTACAGTACAGTAGGTGTTTCTAGCAGTGAAGCACGATTAGCACTAATGTTTTTTTCTGCTGTGTACTGCTGCCAACAGTCCTCCACCCTCATCCCAGCCACGGATGATGTGATGCCCCCTCTTTCACTCCCACTGGCACGCTGAACACAAGCAGTGATAGCTTAAAGACACACATGCACATTCCCAACTGGAGAAGGTTAAAATCAAGAATGTGTCTTC
Source organism: Hypoplectrus providencianus (assembly GCA_028566105.1). NCBI lineage: Eukaryota > Metazoa > Chordata > Actinopteri > Perciformes > Serranidae > Hypoplectrus > Hypoplectrus providencianus. Next base: position 15,850,624 of record JAOWBC010000002.1, on the reverse strand, counting down.
AAAACAAAACAGATACATTTTTGGAAATCTGCAAAACACAATTAGGTTTCTGTAAAGTGATACTAAATTTAACATCTTAAGAATGTCTCGGAAGATGCGGACATAAGTAACCCTAAATTGCATGATAATTAAGCTATTTAGCAGAGGTCATTGCCACATAATAAATGATGCCAATTTTGCATGGGATGAAAAACAACATTAGATGTCAAATAATTTATAAATAACCTATAAAAGTGGTTTAAATCTATGGTTTGAACCTCTGACAGAGCTTTATAGTGCTTAATATTATCTGAAAACTATGGAATAACCCTAACCCTAACCCTAGTTTCACACCAGCTTGTACACATTCACAGGTAATTATGGTTTGGATTGTTTCTAAAGATTTATATCCAGTTGTGGTTTGACCCGCCCTTAAATCTGATTCTAATTTCCAAGCCTAGGCTGGGTGAAGTTCACCAAGTAGAACTCTGAGAAAACGCTAAAACTATGAAAGCTAAATATCTGTGGCTGAACGTGTTCCTGCCAACAAAAATGTTCCCGGTTCCAGTGCATCACATTCCTCGCTCAGCCCCAAGAACAGGGAATTGAAAACAGCCAGAGATTTACTTATGGATCTTAAGAGAGCAGGAATCCACATACCTCACCTGATCCGAAGGCTCCAGGGGTTAGCCCAGGTATCATCTGAGCAATTTACCCAAAGACACTTTAAAGATGTACAAATACAAACTAAACTGCATGCCGAATCTTGGTTTAACAGAATGTTTCATGTGCCAGATCCCTATTTAATATTATTATATATGTAATATATTTTCAAAATACCTTGCTTTCGTTTTTCATACACAGCACGAAATAACTAAGAAAAAAACAGCAATACACTGATGCCTTGCATGATATACAGTACATCTGTGAGGTACAAAAGGTCCATCATCTCTTCTACATTAGAGTTGTTTTGTGTCTTTTAGGTAGTTTTGTGTCTTTTTTAAGTGAATGTGTGTCTCTTTGTGGTTGTTTTGTGTCAGTTTGAGGTCATTTTTATCCTTTGTGCAGCTATTCTGTATCTTTGTGGTAGTGTTGGGTCCCTCATGATTCTTGGTCCCATTATGGTAGTTTGTTTTCTCTGGGGGCATCATGGTCCATTAAGGTTGTTTTCTCCATTTTGTGGTAAATAAATGTCTGTTTTAAGGTTGTTTTGTGTGTCTTTGAAGTTGTTTTATGTGGCTCGTTGGTCATTTAATTTCTCTATGATGTTGTTTTGTGTCTCTTTGTGTTTGATGTATATATGTCTCTTTGTGGTAATTCTTTGAAGTTGTCTGGTCCAGCTTCGGCGTTGTTTATGTATTTGATGTTGTTTTGTCCTTCTTTGTTGTTGCGTGACTTTGTAATTGTTTCATGTTGTTTCATTGGCTTGCTGATCATTTGATGTCTCTTTGCGGTTATTTTTGATCTCTTTGTAGTTGTTTAATTTCCCTTTGAGGTTGTTTTGTGTTGTTGAGGTTGTTTTTTTTTTGGCAGTATAGTTAATTAAAGTGACATTTTACTGGGGGGGTCATCCAACTATGAGTGCATCTATTATAGTAGGAGGTTTATTGTGTATAAATGTGTGCCAGTGTGATGTGAAAGCTCAGTCCTTTTCTGTATATTTTCCCCAGTGCTGCCCAAACCACAGGTGAGCTACAAGACCACCTCTCCAGGTGTGATCGAAGCCAACTGCACCGCAGTGTCGCGCCCGCCGGCTGAGATCGTCTGGAACGTGGAGAGGGATAACCGCACCATGGGCCCCCCTGTCACCACACAGCTGCAGCAGAGCGACGGGACCACTCTGGTCATCAGCACGCTGACTGTCCAATCAGGGCTGCTGAAAGACGTGTCCATTAAATGTTTGGTGCACCACAAGGGGCTTGAGTCCCCCATCGCTGTATCCATGAACACTAAAAGTGAGTTGGGCTCTTTGAACTTTTGTGACATTTATATGACAATGTCTGACTGAAGATGTTCCATGCACATTTTTTTACAACAATTATGAAATATATTTTGTTTAAATTGTACATGAAACCTTAGTTTTAATTAAGCTAATGTTTGGCTGTAGATAATCATAAATATAAGTAATAGATATTTTTTATATTGTTCATAATTTTAATAATTATTCTTGTTTAAATGGTCTTTTTTATATATGTCTCCCTGTTTAAATTATTATTACTTTCACAATTTTTAATTTTATCGTAATGCTTCCTATTTACTGTTGAAAGTTATTGTTGCGTCTTTCTATTTTTGCTGCACACTTTTTTGCTACTATAACACTGTAAAAAAACCCTGATGTAGGACCTTTAAAGGAACTAAGCTTCAGTTTAGTGATAACCAGAAACAGACATTGATTTCAAGGGTCAGGAGTGAATCAGCTCTAATCAGACGGAAACACTGCAGAGTAAATCTAAAATCTAGTGAGTGATGGTCAATCGAAGGAAAGCAGATGAGCACCTTATCGTACACTGAGAGACAAAACAACAGCCATCGTGACATTTCATCTAGCTGCTAGGTTTAGACACAGTTTCTGTGGATAATAACTGATCCGTTCTCTGTCTTTCTCCCTCCTAGTTGGGACGGCTCTCACCATCCTGATCTCAGTCACAACAGTGGCTGCCCTGTTGGTCATGTCCCTCTGCTTTTGCCTTTGGAAGTGTTTCTTGCGCAAAGAAGGTAAGATCATGTTTGTCAAGGGAAAATCAGGAGTGAAAGAAGTGTCACATTTTAAATGTTCAGACACCAGACAATTTAGATAAGGATGTGAAGAAAACACTTCTCTCAACATTAGAATATCATGAATCTTGAGGCAGCCATCATGAGTTTTTATCCTTCCCTTAACTATATTCATGGATCAGAAAGAGGAGGAGAAACACAGGAGAAACTAATAAATTACACCCCTGAAATATGAAAATGTGTTTTTACCAACTGATATCTAAACATGTTTGACAACAGTTTTTTTGCAGCCTAATACTTAAGGCTATGCTAAGTGACTCTTGATCGGCGAATGGTTCTAAATAAACTGGAAATAAAAAAAACAAAGCCAATATTATTTTGCAGCCCTAATTTTAATATCATGCTCTTTAGGGGTCATTTAAAGGTCAATACAATCTAATTGTGTGTCTAGAAAAACAAGAATATTACATGTTTCTAGTGTTACTTAAAACAAATCCCCATTGGTTGTAGCAGTTAATAAAAGAAACCATAACCTTTGTGATTTCAGCGTTCAAAGTGAAATAACGTTTTCTTCCCCTCTTATGGACCTCTTCTGTTGAGCTGTGATGTTGAGCCCACAATCATCAAGGACTCATGGAAAACAGGGTTATGAATAAGTATCAGGTTGTTTTTTCATCGAAGTGTGTAAGCCGGCCAGATGACATTCTTTTGAGCAAGCCTCTGTTCCAAATCTGTATTTTTAGTTACCAGCAGGCTAACAAATGTCAGCGGTGTTCTGAATGAAGTTCTTTTAGCTTCTCGAACAAAGCCTGTATGTTCTGGTTTCAGTTTAGCTCCCACAATGTGCTGCTCATTTTGTAAAGGAGACGTCTGGAAACAAGCAGCAACATTAAAATGAACTTAACTTTATAGCTGCACTAATACTGTTTTTTATTAACAGAGAGTCTGCAGATCCTCTCAGATCTACAGAGACTTCTCCTTTTCTGTCCAGCTAAATACAAAAAAATGTATTTCAAATGCATTCAATTGGAATAATGTCCATATTTGGCAACTCGTAGTTTTTACCAGTATGCTTCAATAAAGCAACTTTATCTTTGCAGAGCCAAACAACAGACAAAGCAGGATGAACTAGCTAACAAAACAACTCCTATTTACATTACTTCACCCTATTTTCTTTTTGCTACCTGCACTCCATCTGCACTTTATTTCCATATCCAATCGCAGTCTGTGCATGAAAGGAAAATAACAATGGATTGGTGTAATACTGCCAAAAGAGCAATTTACGTCCAGGAAGCAAGGGTGCGAGTCCTGATCGTTAACAGCACATTAGCTGACTGAAGTTCATCAAGTTGGATCGTATGTTAATGTTAAAATAAAAATGGTACACAAGTAATACACACCTCTTATGGGCTATGTTTTTTGCCTAGTTAGCATAGCTAGCATAATACAACTTTGTGGCCAAGATGCATGTGAACCTTTACTTGAAATGTAACATTTTCAAAATGTGCTTGTATTGCATGAGACTAAAACATGAACTACATTTAAAAACATATTATTTGGTCATAGTGAAAGAACAATAACTTGGACATTCTTTATGCCAGAACTTAAAAATGTAAAAAAAAAAAAAATAGTATGAGGTAGCTATGTGTATCAAGCATCAAGTAAGCTAGCGTGTAGCTAGCAGGTGCTTTTAGATATAGCTATTGTTGTCCAGCTCATTTCATACGTTAATGGGTTGCTTTGGGGGGATTTTTTTTAATTATTTTTTTTCCCCATATTTTATATGATGCGTTTTTTTTTTTCCAATACGTGTCGTAATTTCTGCTGCTCTCTCCACATTTCTTTTCAGCTGATTAATCTCTCAGCTGAGACCAGAGGCTGGAAACTGGAGGCAGAAATTTCCCTGCTTCATCATCATCATCTTCATCATCATCTTTGTCCAAAGGGAAAATGTTCTGACACACCTCTATAGGATGTCAAATACAATCCTATTTATGCACACCAACTGTACAACGACATTCATCTTCGCTCTCCTGCCTCTGCAGCTGACTCTTATATAATCTCCAGGCTGTCATCATATGAAGTCAAAGAGGAAATGTTGAGCGGAGCATTTTTTTCTCTCTCTGGCTTTGTAATTGATTGAGTCGATGGCCACACTCTTCACAACACGCAGCAGATTCACTGAACGGTAGATAAAAGTCGGAGGTTTTGCTATTACAACATGTTCCGTGTCCTTAAAATACTTTCCTGTTTGTCTCAGCTGGTGCCTAAAGGATAAGTCTGGTGCTTTTCCGTTTTTCTTATTCAACTGATCCAACAAAAAAGAAATTAATTGATTTTAGTGGCTGTTCTAGTCAATGTAGCCACAGTCTAATATTTCATTGTTGTCTTTAAAATACGGATCACATTGATGAGAACCATGATGACCAGAGTGCACTGTTGTGGATTAATCCACGGCTGAAAATAGTCCCCAAAAAATCCATTATTTACTGCGGTTTTTGCTTATCAGTGCCCAGCTGTTCTGGGATTTGGGGGCTTTTTTTTTTTTTTTTTTTACATTGAAATACATCCGTTTCCTCAAGATTGATGTTTTAGTTAATTTCCCTGCCAAGCCGAGCTGTAGAATTATGCCTTATTCTGGTATTTACATGCGATTTGTTGACAATACGAAAAATAAGAAATATGCCCAGCCTTTCCTTAAAATAACAAAGCTAACTGAATATGTGAGTTTTCTTAAAGGTTTTACTTCTTGTACCTCAGCCGCAGACCTCCATCACCTCCTTGTATTAGTCTATGAATACTTGCCACTTATGAATCATTATTCATGATAAATAATGGTAATCAATTTAATCACAGCAAAACTATACAAACTCTTGCATAATTTATGCAGTATCTTCCAAATTTCATCAATTCCCACAGATTCGTAGCGTGCCTAAACTAGCATGAGACAGTTATTGGGTATAGATTTTAGTAAAAGTGCATGTTTTTGAGAAGCACTGAGCATGGGACCGGATAAATGAGACTTGGGTCATGCTGTATGACTTGGGTGAGAGTTTGTAAACAGATGTTTTAATGTAGTTTTGTTGTTGTTAAAAGCTGCCCCCATTTACTTTAATTCATCCAGGATTTAGCCTGTTTTTGGAGTCTGAATACAAACACAAGGCATCCGAGAAAAACACAGAAGAACGAAAGAATAAGAGATAACAAGGATTGAGTAATTGATACACAAATTATTACGTAGAGCTCATGTGCTCCTTTAAAGCTGAGTGGGCTCATCATTGGTTCAACTAAGATGGCTGCATACATATGTTTTATTTGTGTAATATCTATTGCAAACTTTTCTACAGGTTTAAATGTCTGTTTTTGTGTGTGTGTCTGTGTGTGAGTGCATGTGTTCATATTTGTTGGAGGTTAAATTCCACGGTCAAAGACTTTGAATCGATTCCCCGAGGAAGCAACACTGAAACCTTTCTGGTGCCCCTGAGAGGAATGCATGTCTTGCTGCCTGTCCAAATGGCAGAGTCAGGAGAGTTTATATGTGTGAGGAAGTGTGTGAGTGTGCGGGCTGGGCTGTGGAGAGTTGTTTTAGGGGGCTAGTATCGGTTTAACACTTTGGATCAAAGTGGCCCCCATTAAAACCCAAAACATGACGTTATGAGGCTTTTTGTATATATCACATTTGCATGGGTACAGGAGCAAAAAAATGCGCTGAAATAATCTTGTATATCAAAAGCATGTAATAGGAATCTGTCAGTTTTCAGCAGACGACATGCAGGTTATCAGATTTTAGGTTTATGCTTTAATCTGGAACCATTCAGAAGATTTTAGGCAGTCTGTATGGATCTGAATCTCTAGTCTTTGTCCGCAGTTTTGCTATATGCATACAAAACTGATTATGGAAATGTACCACGGCATCCAGCCCTGTACAGAACAACTAGTCTCAATAAAGAAGAAAATACCCAACAATGCATTATGACCAACTATGTAAAGTTGATGTAATGTATGCCACAAATACAATAATAAAAATGTTACAAATTACAGATGTCTGAGTCTTTATCAGCTGATGATCTTGTGCTGCCACTCTTCAGTTTTTTCTGCTTTGTACCTCATGAAAAAAACATGAAATTCCTCTCCGTATGCCAAACCTTGCTGCCAGATGCACATTTCTGGGGGCTTTTTTCATCCCAAGCCAGATGAATTTTGGTGGACCTCATACACACACACACATGTTGTGCACACACATTCACTTGCAGAGTCTGCAGCCCCGTCCTGTCCTCATGTATTCATAAGCTCTGGGATAGCTGAAAAGTGTTTATTAGTTCTGATAGATGTATGTTTGTGTTTAACTGCACTTGTATACACATTTATATACAGTGTGTGTATATAACATATCATATTCCAGACTGAATGAGTATTAACAGACAGTTTGATTTAAGGATTTAAATTTTGTTCAACTATACTATAGCGCTGAAACCTCTTCCGTTCCCCTGAAAGCTATGCACGTCTAATCACTTGTGTGCATCTTACAGCCAGGGGAGTTCAGGTCTGGTGGTTGTGAGGTGTTAACATCACAGTCAGTTTAATGGTTTTGTTAGTGCACACTGCAAGACCTGCTCAAAAATAAGTGTCACATTTAAAAAAAAAAAAAAAACATCATGTTGCATGTGGTTGCAGGTCAAAGACACTAAAATAATGTTAGAAATATTTATTTTAATCCTGAAAGATAATGTTGAAGGTAGTGTTTCATTTTTACTTACTTGTATAT
>JAOWBC010000002.1:15795340-15817821 GCA_028566105.1 Hypoplectrus providencianus | reverse complement strand
ACACACACACAAAATGAACTAGAAAATGTGATTGATAGCTGCAGTGTGGTATGAAACCTGCTTTATTCAAATTTAATATTTTAAGGGTGAGAATCAATGGATCAATGCATGAATGGCTTCGCTTGCTGCAGCAGTGAACAGTAGTACAAGCTGCATGTAATTGCAGACAGTGGCCACAGCAGGGCGTCTGAGAGGCCAACAGGAGCACCTGCTGCCCTGCTGCCTGCTGATTGGATGACTCTGTTATCCAATGCCAGAGCTAGGGGCGGGACTGCTGAGGGGAAGCCAGGAAGAGAGAACGTCCCTTTACGCTTTCCAACCTGTTTTACTTTAACCAGGGCTTAAACCTGATGACTTAAACCTGATGAAGTGGAGGAAATATATCTAACATGTTGGTAAACTGTCTGAAAAGCTCTGTTGGGTGGATGTGATGGGATTTAATGGCTGTGGAACAACATGTGGGTCTATTGGCAACACAAGCATGGAGACATGAGATGCATCATTGGTGGATCTTAGAGAAATAAAAGGGCTCCTGTACCTGTTGACTCACCTTAGTCCAAGGATGTGCCTTAATCTGGGGGAACTTGAACTCAGTGTAGTTGGGGTTCATCTCACGGATCTGCTCTCGGGTCGGGGTCCCGAGAACCTGGAAAATACAAGACAGACAAGAACAGGAACAAAAGCATTATGACTTAAACTTGTCAGTGTCATAAGTGGACTTGTAGAGCCCTGTGTGTCACCTCAGGCATTACCTTGATAATTTCAACCAACTGATCCACTCCACTATCACCAGGGAAGATCGGTTGTCCTAGCAGCAGCTCTGCCAACACACAGCCGGCTGACCACACATCTGCGAAGGTAAAGGCAGGTCTATAAGTTTCCTCCATTGCAATCAAACATATTATGAATAACATAATATAGTAATGTACGTGTGTGGTGTGGCAGCAGCCTACCTATGCTGGAAGTGTAGTCAGTGGCACCAAAGATGAGCTCAGGGGCTCGATAGTAGCGAGAGCAGATGTAGGACACATTTGGCTCCCCGCGGACCAGCTGCTTAGCACTGCGCACAAAATCAAAGCATACAATCATCATCATCATCACAACCTTCAGCATCATTTTGGCCAAAAGTTAGTGCTGTGAGCTTCAGAGGTGCTGGCAGGCAAATTAAATTCAGTTACTTTCAGAATCAGCTATGTCAGCCTTCTCCCATATGTAGCCTTCATGCTAGGCTAAGCTAAATAGCTGAATCTTCATATTCCTTGCGAGAAACTGCATAAGCATTTCTTCTGAAAAACTCAGACCGCTGACGGCTGATCGACACGGCTACCGAGTCTCACCTGCCGAAGTCGCAGAGCTTGAGCACGGCGGTCTCTGGATCCAGCAGCAGATTCTGGGGCTTGATGTCCCGATGACAGATCCCAAACGAGTGGATGTAGGCCAGGCTCCTGAACAGCTGGTACATGTACAACTACAGAAAGACACACACGAAGGTTACACCGACACAAACGGCAAGCTTTAGTTTTCATAACAGGGTTAGAGTCTGGAAACAAACACTCAAGAATCATCTTCAGCCAGGTCAAGTACACAACATTTTATCAGTGAATGTTCAGAGAGCGTCTCACATTGCCTCTTCATATTTTTGAACTTTTTAAAAACAGCTCCTTGTCCAGATAAAATGAAACACGTTTTCAAATAAGAGACCTTCCTTCCCCCTCACATTCCATCAGAAACTGATTTTTTGGTGATAAAAACTAATTTTGTTGTCTTTTATGCAAAATGTGTGAAACTGTCATTTAATTATTTTTAACTAACACATAATTTAAAATAATTGCTTAAAATCAATCCCATTTTAATCGGAGGTAATTGTTTTCTACCAAGATGACAAGAAATAGCTTCTATGTGTTAATACTTTGAGCCAACACGTGCAAGTTCTTCTCATCCCACATTTCCTGTAATGATGAATATTTATATCGGTAAAAAGGTAACTGTGAGTGCTTCCTCTGCTCCGTGGGAGTAATTACCTGTAGGTGTTTTTTCAATTATTTCCCAGCGATAGGAACACCATTTAAAACTGAAGAGACTGGCAATGTGCAATGACTTTTCTGGCTTTGCAATTTAATCTCACATTTGCCTCACATGTCTGTCGCAGCCAGAAAAATAGTGAAGAAAGTGTGTGCTGATCTGAGCGCGGGGCAGGTTTTACACAGAAAGGAACAGACACATCATATGACAGGGAGAGATGAAGCGCTGTGAGAGGATTAGGTCCACCCTTTGCTTCTTGCAAATTTTGATACTGCACATATTTTTCTTTGACAGTGAAGCAAGCATTTGCAACACCACATTTACAGTGCATTATGGGGGAATTCATGGGGAATTATAATGCATTTATAATGCTTCATAGCATAACTCATAATGCTTCAGTAAATAGTCATAGAGTATTATAGATGTGACTTATTAGGAATGATACACGTCTGAAGAAAGTGCATCTATAATAATGCAGGCTTCACTGTAACGTTTCATTTATGGTTGTAAATTCTAATGCATTTTAATGAATTTAATGAATCTGTACCAAACCACAGGTGTTTATTTTATAAGATGCCAACAATTAAAAAATAAAACTGGGAATTACAGGTGAAGATGGTTTTAGTAAGAAATTTTTAATCAACGATTATTTGACATTTTGTTGGACTGGAAGTTAGGGGGGAAAAATCGTATCTTATTTTTAAAAAAAATAAAAGGTTTCATCAAATCTCAGTGGAACCCCAGTAGATAATTATTCAGAAAACTCACAGTTGAAACATGTGGTACATTCATGAATTCTCCTTAACAAAAATTGAGTTTTATCATGTATTTTTCCACCAACACAGTGAAACAGTATGCTACGGCGAAAGTATTGCTGCTATATTAACAAATTCTAAAGATATTGAATGGAAGTTTGATTCAATGCTGTCTTTCCAAGGTTGTGTTAATAAAGTGAAGCATACCACCTTGTGTCATGAGGGTTATGGACACACATACAAATATACTCATATATATTTATATATACCTTGACATAAACCATGGGCAGAGTCTGCTTGGCTCTGCTGTAGTGTCTGGCCACTCTGTAGACCGTCTCAGGAACGTAATCCAGAACCAGATTCAGATACACTTCATCTTTCTGTGGGAGAGAAGAAAAAACATGCAGAGAAGAAGTTTTAAAAACAAAAAAAGAAAAATCACATACATGACCTAAAATGTGCACATCCATGTTCCTTCCTGCTGCTTAATGTGTCAATTTATTTTGAAGAACTTTTTCCTTCCACCACTTCCTCTCCCATCTCTTTGTCTGCAGTGATGATATGTCTTTCCCTGCTATAACGAGCCGTTTGTGAGCTGATGTGTCTTCGCAGCCTAACTGGGGATCCATTGTATAGGCCTCGTCCCCGGAGGGCAGGAAACACACAGCCATGCGTCATAACGGCCTGTACTGCAACAGTGGCCGCAGACAATGATATCATTTCCTCATTTCCTGGTTGGAGGAGGCCTGAGTCGGAGGAGGCCTGAGTCGGAGGGCGCGGTTAAGCACGTTCTACTCTTGAGCACAGTGACCCTGAAAGGATGCTGGATCTGAGGCTTCCCCACCCAATTATTCAGACACTTCCTTTTTCCTTTGATTCTGACCAAAGTTAGCCAGCACTGAGTCATCAGGTGTTTCTTGTGAGTCCATTGTTTGAGACCTAGAAGTCAAGTCACACTCAGCGCTCATACTGAAATGAAACGTGTTTTAAAATTTTTAGACATCGAGCACTGAATGGAGTCACAAAGGAACTCACTCACAGACTGATGAATGCCTTCACAGCTCGCCCGCCTGTCCTGTCCTGGTTTCTTAGAAGGAATAGTCGAGTGTTCAGATGGCGAGCTTTGGCCTAATTCACTCCCTGAAACCCACAACCCGCTGGCAGGTTGGAAAGGCTTGGCTTTCATTGGATTCCTAAATAATCACCAAAACTGCACCATTTATCACAACTAAAACAATAAAAACTGAAAAATTCCTCATATTTTCAAATTTCCGACAGTCTTGGAAGGAATCATGTGTGATAAAAATTTCAGTCAGAAAAAAAATAATAAAAGCTATGTTTAAATTTGAACCAAAAATCACCTCTTCATAAGGACTTATGAATTTGAAGCATTCTGTTTTTAATCAATCATCAATAACCAATAAAACAGCTAGTTTTATTTAAATGTTTGAATAAATACCTTTTTAATGCAGATTGTGCAGTGATTTTTTGCCACTACACCTAAAATCTTTATTAAAAGATACTTAACTTTCTTACACATTACAAAATGTATTGCATTGTCAGCCAATTCTACAAAAGTGCAATTCATTCTCAGTCAATTGCTGACTATTTAAAAAAGAAAAAATTGTGACGCCATTTCTATATCACAGCAAGATTTTCTTCATTACATTTATAAGTAATGATGCAAATCCCTGTCAGTTTTTAATGTAGCTGTAGTAAATAGTGCATTTGATGGGTACTTTTTTCTGCAGTGGATTAAAACACATTTGTACACACCCTTATGTATCACCACAGTTTAACCAGGAGTGTTCATTTGTTTTGAGTCATATTGGCACATAGAAAACCTGTCAGGTAATGTGTGATAGCAGGGAAGAGCTGGATATGACCAGCGGGAGACACCCAGCGCCTCATGTGACCAGTTTCCCTGACCAGTGTCCAACTATTAACACACACCTGAGCCTGTCCCTTGGGGTTATCAGACAGAGCTTCCAACCTGAATCAATTAAATCATTCCCTCCTTTGTGGTGTGTCCATTTCCCTCCCCCATCTGTGAGCAGCTTCACCAGTCGGCCCAGGATGCAGCTCCCTGCAGGTCTGCAGAGCACGATGTGAGCTCGGCCTGTAAAGAGCTCCCAGACAGACTGTGTGGTACACTTCTGTCAGCTCAATGCCCCGCTTTGTACTGACTGCTCTATCCCGTTCACACTCAGACAATTAGACACATATCTCGCGACTGAATGAAATGCACAGCCGAGAGGACTGGGAGACGAGCTAACACAAACAGATGGAGATATCAGTGACAACAAGCAGCTTTTCCCAAACAGCTCTCAGACATGGGGATCTTACACACTCATCTGTCCCTTATATCACACACCCCCCACCTCCACTCTGCCATGTCTCTGTCTTCTAGTCATGTGTGTGCGCACACTAGCAAAACTCCCATTGATAACATTTGTGACGACTACAGAGCCCGCTCCGCCTCCTGCTAGCGCCATCAAAGCTATATTTAGCCTAGCAACAGCGATGACTCACTTCCTGCCTCACTACAAAGCTACTTCCTTGGCTTGTTCCCAGATGGTTAGCCAGGCGAGGATCTGATTGGCTCCTTGTTCACTCCCGGCTAAATAATTCAGCCTCTAATTTGCTGAGAAAACCTGCTTGCACCTGAACGCCTGTCTCAGCCATCTACCAACATCAGTCACCATGCTACGTTGTGCTGGGGGAGTGGATTGATGGAATCTGTGCACGAAATATGCAGCATGCGTGGCAGTTTTCACAAGTGGAGCATTTATTAGTTTGTGAGTTTGTGCTTCCCAGTCTTGTTCCCCAAGTATGATAACCATGCATACATGACAGATTGCAGAAATTGTCACCACATAAATAATTTATGTGATTGAAAATTATTTTGCTGTAGTTGCTGTTATATGAATCTGTGAAATAAAGGTGCACATACAGAGGTAGAGGTGTCTATGGAAGTTAAATTTGCTGTATTTTAGCACACATAATGTTGCAGCTCCAGGTTACAGATCTAAGAATCAGTCTATAAATACGTTGTGGCCACAGCCCGATATATGTGAGGCACCGTCACTGCCATAAACCTTCAGTTTGCAATCATCTGACCACACACCAGACCTTGCTCCTTACACAGAATGTGCTGTTTAACCATATTCTGAGAAGAAACATCTGTATCAGCTCTCTGTGCATTGTGCACGCACCCAGTCATCTTCAGGTGACCATCATGTGAAGGGCAACAAGCAGACAACACATGGCCACCTCAGTGTTTCAGCTTGAAGCCCCAGAACCAACCAGTCCAACTATTCTGAATACTGTTCTGCCCCAGGCTGATGCAGTGTGTGGTACATTACAGGAGATTAAACAAGAGGATTTAAACAGCTTTTTAGGAGAAACATTCAGCCGCTCCATTAGCACTTTAAACATACTTAAGGGCTTTGAGAGTCTGGATATTTCTTTATTTATGATTATGTTTTATTCTTCAGCAATTTATATTGACACCTAAATAACTGGTTATGTATGATTGTTCAACAGAATACTTATCTAAGTATTAGTTACCAGTGTGAGCCACCCACAGGATTTCGTTTTAAATTTGAAATGATTTTTTGCCAAATTACCACAAAGTCATTGCCACATAGTGAACCCAGTGAACCCTGGCAGTTTGGTGGTTTGGGGCCCTGGGGCAGTGCCTGGTTGTTTATCCAGCCTGAAATATGAGTTGATCACACATGAAAATACAAAATTGTGCCATTTCTGCTCAAAGGATGAGTAAATCCTCTCTCCTCAATGTAATTTGGTTAATTTATAATGAACTCTACAACAGTATGATGCATTACCAGCATTTACCGTTATTATATTGTGTTTTAAAATGTTGCATCTCACTAAATAAAAGTGAATTCATTTCAATAGTTTTCTATGTCTACATAATGAACAAAAATTGATGGACTGACTGATGAGGTGGAAAGAGATTTTTCCTAAAGGATACCTGGAGTTGGTCTCTAACTCAGAACAGGACCTATCAACTTTCTATACAATTTGTGAGAAATACAATCAAGACCAAACTATTATCTGCTTTATAGTTTATTTGTTTTCCTTCCTTTTTTGTAAACCTTTGTGTTGTGTGCTCATGTCAATGTTTCATTGCTTTTCCATCTTGAATGCCATGCTACACTCTCCCAGCCCAAGTCAGTGGTTTTAAAAACATGCCTGTGGTCTCTAATAACTGCTGATTTCATACTTGTTTAAGGAATGATTGAAATCTTTTTTAAACTTGTTTATCTTTGCTCTCCCTGCCCTCCAATCCTTTCATTCATGTCTTAAAATAGTTAACCTGACTGATTGAGACAACCAAAGACTAAAGCTTCCCAAGGTGCTGGCAAGTATGTTATTTATGTTTGTATGTCTGAGAAGTCAGTGAAGTTATTGAAAGAAATTGTGTTTGTAAACAGATGTGATTTAGAGAAGCAGCCACAGCGAAGGGCCGCTGTGTGTCAGCTCGACGTCTTACATGCACCATCTTTGCATACTTTAAAGAGGTAAAAGTCAAACTGCTATTTACCTATCTGCCTACGCTGTTTGGACCTGTGGCCTTCTGTTTGAACAGCATTATACAAGTGGTTAAAGGGTAAAAGCAGAAAGCACACGGTGTATGTGTCGAGCACGCCACATGCCAGCAGTTACATAAGCCTACCTGTGCACATGCTGGCAGCTACCGTAGCAGCAGTGCTGGCCTGGCTCACAGCTGCACCCAGCATGAACCCTCCCATCAGGACACCAACAGCACCTACACACACCTGACCTGACCTTTTCTTATCTCTGCCTTTACATATCTACCATCTATCTTCCCGCTAGTCTGCAACTCTTCATCCGTCCATCCACTAACCTTCCTAATCAGCTGCCGTTACCTTTTGCTTCCTTCACTAGCCCTCCCTCTTCTTTTCTAAGTCGAGGCTCTATAGGTGGTAAATCCCCATACCAACAACACCATGCCAGTCTCCATTATTAGCCTTGAGCGATACAGTGAGGGGGGAAGAGGAGGAGGGAGAAGAAATGAATACATGACAGGGGAAACACACACAAGGGGGGATTTCACAAGGTGTAAAGCACTTAAAGACACAAGCACAAGTTGACTATAATATAACAGAGTGCGATCGCAATAGTCAAGCTGGGAAGATGTTGGGTCACTTCTATGACATGTCAGTGTGTCAGTATACTCAGAATTAGCGTCAATTCCCAGAGGTCAGTGAGCACATGGCAGGAGGCGAGAGGTGGGGAACTGGGTGGAGCCAACAGCACAGAGGGGAGGGCTCAGGAGAGTCTATAATTATCCAACACCCTCTGGTCTGGCAATGAGATGCCCCCTTACCCACCCTCATCGTCACCTCTATAATCCCCCCAGCTTTCCTTGGCCTCGGTAGGTGTGCAACATGCAGGCATTCCTTACTGCAGAGTCATGGGTATAGTCCCAACAGCACGCCTGCCAGGTTCATGTCTATATTTGACGCTCAGTCTGCATGTTTGTCAGCTAGCTGAATGACATAGTCCGGCCATGTAGTCTCCAGGGGACTTCCAGTGGTGGACTGGGACAGGCAGAGAAAGGGACTTCCCTGTCACATTGTAGGATAATGAATTTATTAAGGCCAAACAGGCCTAGAGAAAGAGGTATGATTGGAGAAAGAGCAGCTGACAGACAGACGGCCCTATTTAAACTATCTATAGAGCATTTAGGGGGTTTCCAGCTCCACTTGTGCTGGTAAACATCACAAAATCTCAGTGTTAAGTAAAGCAAAGTCACTGTATTTACCTATCCAAAAACATGTAACATGAATTAAACCAGTTTGAGGGAATGGCAGTTGATCTGTGCCACTATATGCACCGCACCATAGAAACATGTCTGTTTACAAGACAAGAACGAAAGTCTCTTTTAAGTTGGCTAAAATATGTTTTGCCTGCTTGCTTCTCCAGGAGGTAACAAGCTGACTATAACTAAGTACCTCATGCAACCCTACTGCAATAAATCCAAATGATCCCTTTAAAGTCTTTAATGCACATTTAAAAATAAAGATATTTCATAAACCCATTTACCCTGGCCTACAATATTTTTCTATTGCACTGGGAAAGCCCAAACAGATCACTAATTTGCATTGTACACAATTAATGACCGAACCCCAACACAAACCTCAGACACTGTGAGTGAACTGACCTTGTCTCCACTGGAGTAGAAGAAGTAGCGCAGACGGACTATGTTGCAGTGGTCCAACTTCCTCATGATCTGCAGCTCACGGTTCTGCACAAACAAAAGACATGAGGGACACGTTACATTTATGTTTCACATTATATATCAGTTTCATGCTCTTGGTTCAAGTTTTAGTCTGAGGACCTCTGGGAGACCATGAAAGTCTTCTATCTGAAACACAGTACAATAAGGGACAGTTCATTGTGGTATTGACTACAACAGGTTATATGTTATTAGCATGGCTAAACAAATAGCTGCATTATGGCTATACATAATAATGCTTTAAAATGTCATATCTCTGTGTCTTATATCAGAAAAGACGTATGCCATCATCTGGCCAAACAATCATGTCGTTGTCAGCCGCGTCACTGTCACAAGCTCAATGTGCCAGTTTGTCAGGAATCAAGATTTGAGAAAATTGGATGTGGTAGCAGCAAAAGAATGCAGATAAATAAGGAAAAAATGGACATTCATTCCTTTACGTAACGATAAATCCTACAGGCTAAAACATGACGACACAATTAGGTATTGTGTGGCAAGTTGCCTGTTCTCATTAAAAGGCAACAATAATTACAGGGGGAAAAGCCCCTGGAGAGCAAAAACAGTTCACAGCACAGACCTAGAGCAGAAACAAACAAACACTTCTGAGAAAAAAGATGTCAAAATAACTGCGCTGAAGTAAAAAGTGCCTCAGGGTCTGTGCTGAGAAGAGCCACAGGCTCCCAAAATGGCCACTAGAACAAGATACAACATTGAACCCTGGTAGAGTGTCTGTCGTTATTCATATGCTGTGTGTCCATGCAGGAAATGGTTGTGCATATGGACAGGAATTCAAGCATTACATAAAGCTTTAACAGCTCATTATAGTTTATATTTTCTGCCCCACTCCATTCCTCCTCCCCTCCCCCTCAGCGTTATCACAGTGCTTTGTGTTGACTTGATCTAAAGTGCTTGTGTAACATTTGGAGAGTGTGGACTCCACTGCAGAAAGTGAATGGAGAATTGTCAGAACACAGAGAACAAAAAGAAAGCCGACTGCTGGGACAAAAGTTTAAAAATCCAACTGTGGCAGAGTAGTAGAGTAACTACATAATTTGTCTGGCTTTTGGTTTTGAAGCCATGAGCAGCTTGAAAAGAAGAATGAAGGGTTTGTACTATTGATTATTGTACAATAACAGCATGGAGCGCCCACACTGACTGCAAAGGCATGCATATTAATATTCTGAATATTAGAGGTTTCACAGCAAGAATGTCAAGATGGGGGATTTACATAAAATGATCACTTGTTTGTCCCTCATATTTGCATATATAGTAATCTGCAAAACATTTTCAGGTTTGTCATATTTGGTATTTTGGATAATCTGCTTCTGTAAACACTGAGGTGTTCACATGTAGAAACCTAATGGAGAGCAGATTATAAATACTTTATATAACCAGAATGTAATCAGCTCACAGCCTACATTTATTGATAAAAATTGCGTGACTCACCAGTAGTCTAGCTCGCTGACTAATTCCCTGGTTGACAGCATGAATAACGAGCTAATTAGCTGACAAAATAATGCAACTAAAAGGCATCTGCATGATGGAGTAGCTGACTAATAATCTCACTGGCCAACTTGCCTTGCCTCTTGTACACCTCCAACTCAACCTGGACCATGTGTGGTTTTCTGGCTGGAAAAGGGTCGATAGGGATGCTGGCTTTTACTGAATATGTGATCAGCTAGCTGGCCACAGAGCAGGCAATGACCTAACACACCGTCTGGCACACTTTTTGTGTAAACAAAGGCTTCAGGTTTGGTGTAAAAGCATAGTTAACTGGTTGGCCCTTGACTGGTGATCAGGGTTGTAAGACAAGACTTATTCGGGTTGTAGAACGATGTTGAGGTGCTGCAAGTGACAATAACTTTCATTATTGATCAGTTAACTAAGATTATTATTATTATTGTTTTGATTTAAGATTTAATTATTATTAAAAAAAATGTTTCTTGAAGATGTTATTAATGAATGCATTGCCATTATGTAAATGAAACATAAAAGATAAAGGTAATAAAATCACTAGCCTTAAAACAATTAAATGTGATAATCAGTCTAAACTCCAAAGATATTCTGTTAACCATCGTAAAAGATTAAGAAAACCGGTAAATATTGTCATTTAAGAAAGAAATCCTTGGCATTTTGCTAAAAAAATGACTCAATTAAACAACCAGATATAATAATATCCTGACTATAATCACTGGTGAAATGTTTCTGCTCTAAAAATTTGAGACATACACTACATTGGCAAGCTGCCTGGTTAGCCAGCTAGCTGACTGTCCTAATATCATGGGTGACAAAAAAAAAAACTGTGCTAGCTGACTGACTGATTGGGTGACTAATGAGATCGGCTGTTATGTGGGTCAGGACCATGCTGGCTGGCAAAGGGAGATATGCTGCTGTCCTTCCACACTTTTTTTTGCCACGTTATAAGGATTTAATCCCTTCTCATTCATTTTGCAACAGAACAGAGCGAGCTGTCCGTCCGCTAGGCAAGACCTAATCATCCCAGCAGCAGCAGCAATGTCCTGTGGCTAAATAACCTGGTACAGACAATCCACCCAGCCCTAATTCACTTATAGGCAGACACAAATGGCCCTCCACATGCTTTTTCACCCTTTACACAACTAATGCACACGCACGCACAACCCCCACATCATAAAGTGACATCATAGCGTGTGGGTCACAGACCAGCCATCGAAGGCTCTGCAGGCAACGCCCTTGTCTTCTTGCAGTGGCTTACGGGGAGTGTTTAAGGGTGTGCCTGTCTGTGTAATGTGTGAGAAAGATGGTACCATATGGAGGAGGAGCAGACGGGCTGTTCACTACAGGCCCTGCCCAGCTCCTGTTATACTGCAGTCATTCCTGCTGACCTGTCATCCTCCAGTGTGTCAGCAGCACAGCCAGCAGAGACGGCGAGAGACAGATGGAGATGGAGAGAAAAAAGAAAGAGAAAGCCTCTATTGCAGGATGCTAGAATTGATACACCTTCTCCTGCTGATGTATGCTGTCAGATAAAACCTCATTCAGTTTCTAAAAAGATTAAGAGCAAAGATGAATGGCACACCACCCACACACACACACACACACACACACACACACACACACACACACACACACACACGATTTAACTGCTCTACTTTGGTAAGAGCTTATCATACTGGATGGAATCAGTGGAGCAAACATAAAGGATAAGGCCAGAATTATTCTATACTTTTCTTTATGTCAGTAAATGACAGAAAAAGTCCTGATCACTCCAGAAAAAAAACACAGAATATGACTATTCTAGAGGTTTGGTAATGCAGTGCCTACAAAGGGGTATATGTAGCTGGTGAGCTAACAGCTAGCACTGGTCAGTCACAATGAGCCTCTTATATTTTTACCTGTCTGGGCACTTTACTCACTTCTGGCATTTTGTTTCTAGGGTTGCACATGATTTCATTCAGTAAAAAAAAACAGGAAAAAAGGGTCAGTTCCAGACAGGTTTATAAATGTTGGTTAGCATGTTTATGTGCTCAGCGGCTAAAAGGACAATAAAGTCACATAACGGCTTGTAAACTGGTCTACAAATCGGCAATGTCAAGCAGCTACATACAGAGATGTCAATAGTGCATTTATTGTGCACTGTGTTCAGATTAATTCACTTTTGTATCTACAGTGAGTATTTACAGGAGCAGGACGCTGCATCTTGGATTGTATCCATGTTCATTGTAATGAAACGTGAAATTATGTGACTCATTGATGTGTTTTTAACAGTTTGAATACAATATAACGCAGTAAGCACTATCAGGCTTGAATTGCACAGACAATATCTGTTTGTCAGCTAAATTAATGGTTTTGGTCTTCTCAATGGATTTGTATACAATAATATAAAACAGAAAATCAACAGAGTAACCCTTTAACAATGTTGCGTAATATCCACGACCACCAGACATGCTCTCATTGTGTGTGTGTTTGTGCGTGTGTGTGTGTGTGTCTGTGTGTGTGTCTGTGAGTGATGGTTCTAATGCGAGCATCCATTTTCCAATAGGATGATATTTGATCCCTCTGAAGGGAGTGGAGGAGGACCTATCCCATAATGCACCAGGAGCAGCTTATAAGCCCACCAAGATTGTCTCACACATTCACCATCTAAAACCCAACACAGAGCCTTTTCACATGATGAGCCTGTCTGACTCGTGAGTGTGTGTGCGCGTGTGTGCAATAGCAAAATAAAATAAACCATTCACACACACCAGACGGGCGCCAAAACGCAAACTCAATTCACAGATGAACACCAAATCACACAGAAATAGAGAAACTACTACTTATGGGGAGGAGAAGGAGTAAGAAGAAGCTAGAACACAGGTGTTTGAGTATGTGTGTGTGTTTGTGTGTGTGAGTAGGGGGGCACACACACTTATTGGCACGTGCTTGAAAGTCATGTGAGAAGTCTTAGAGCTCATTTGTTTCATTTCTTGTAACAAGCTGTTCACAAGGAAGGACAGGCTGACAGAGGACAAGCGTTCAGATGGAAAAGACAGACAAGTTATATACTTATATTCATATCAGCCAATATGATGCATGGTTATAGGCATTATCCTCCAATGACCTACATATTCCACCTACAGGAGCCACTTTATACAAATAGGTTAATTCGTACTTAACTTGTTAAATTTGGGAATAGAGTTATCTATATGTAATCAATCAATATACGAGTGGGTATAAACACAAAAAAGAGATGGAGAAAATAAAAACTATACTATATCCAGTTAGATTTTTTAACTTCAAAGAACTCGGGAGGATGGAGGACAGGGGTAAAGGGCAGGTTTAGTTAAAAATTGTTTTCCGGACACAGAATGAATTTTATCTGAAAGTTCTGAGTAGGGCCTGGCACACCTATGTGCTTATTTCGATTTTTTTTCTAATTTTTCTCTGTATTATTCAATTTATTTACTTTTACATTTCATTCTCATTCCATAACACTTAAATACATAAAATACATTAATGTTAATCTATAATGATAATTCTAGATAATCCTATTTCTTCTTTACTTTCTCAGTTAACATCTATAGAATTTGCTAACAATACAATGTAATGTATGTAATGTATTTGATAATTGACATTGCTATAAATTATTATACCAAGTTTTAAGTTGGAGAATGAATTTTCCCCCTACTCAATCCAAATCTGCACAGGACCCAGATACACCGTACTGGTCGGGCTCTACTGAAAAGCAGAAGAACAATGTGTGTTATCACAGCTAACCACAGTTTAAGGACACAACCTGTTAGCGTGTCACGCTAACCACAGGCTAACAGGAACAGCATGTCATGACTTCAGCACGGCCAGCACGCAGAGTCACAAAGAGTGTGTGGTTGTGTGCCGAACAAACAGTGTCTATTACGTGACAGATGGTCGACCCCCACACCACTAAGTGACATCATTTATCTTGTCGGGTTGTGGAGAGCGAAGGACTAGCAGCACCTGCTGAAGAAACTGTGCTGATCCTCCAAAAAAAGACTCAACCTCTGGGCACTGAGCTGCTGAAGTATTTAGCTGAACCGGTTGGCTCAGCACAACAGTCCCAGGGCAAAAACACATCTGACTCAACTTTGACTAAACTTCAGCGGCTCCCATGAGAATCGGCTGTGGGGGTTGGCAAACCAGGAGACAACAGGGGACACCTAAGCCTGTCCTGCCTTCTTGTCCTCTTCTGCTAACACACCCCGGCTCTCCTGAGACCTAAAATAATGAGTACAACCCTCAAAGTGGAGAGTAAGTACATCAAGAGACTAGCTGTCTTACCAAGTAAAAGCAAGCTAATCCACTGACAGACATTATACACACCGTATATACCAGAATTACTTAAATAAATTTAGATTATTTTATGGGGACAAGTGCTTCTCATCACAAATGCCACATATCAGAGAGTTAATATTCTAAGCTTTATAAAACTTTATAAAACTCCAGGAATTCCTGACTACCATAAGGTTCATCTGCAGCAGCATTCATTAAATAAAGTTGCATTTATTAAAAAAAGGGACTTATTCGAGGTTTACATGAGTCGAAATCCTGTGTAGAAGAGAGCGAGTCAGAGTGTGTAGATTTTTTCAGTGCACATATGGAAAACATTATAGTCACACACAACATTGCATCATCTTAACTGGGCTGTATATGCTGCGCCTCGTTCTGCAAAAGCCACGGAATGTGTGATAAAGACACAACAACCTTAAGTGTTGCATGTGCTAAGGGGATTTATGTTACCCTGTGCATAACAGTCACAAACATTTTCATTTTCCTGTGGCGGGTGATTCCTGGAAAACCTCCATGCAGACAAATGTTGACTGGCATGTTGTTGTATCAAGTACAAAATTACAGAAAAAAATTATATATAGTCCATCAAGAAGTGGCAGTGTATCAGGTGTAAGTGTCTTTTAGCCTAATACATGAACCCCACAATAAATCTTTTTAAATACCTTAATCATGGTGTAACTAAAATTAAAATGCAATGAGGGTTCACCACTCACCATGAATGTGGGATTTACTGAAGGGCTGTTGTATTAGACTGTAATAGTTTAAGCTGTGTGTGCCTTATAATGTAGAGTATATGTCCAAACTGTTGGACAGAATTCAGACTTGTCCCAGTTTGATAACGTTTATAGCACTTGTCGGTGCTACCCAAGAAAAATATGTCTGTCGCAGGCACCGTGCACCCATAACCCTCAGCTCTGAAGACATAGATAAACTTAATGAGAATCTAAACAGCTGTCCTGCAGGCTTGGCAGTCTCAGGTCTTTTATCTGTGAGCTTTGAGCGAGCAGCAGGGACACCGGGGCCGGGCCTTCCCCCCCCCCAGCCAAGAGTGCAGCAAAAGGAGCTCAGACAATGTCGCCCCAGCCGAGGAACAACAAGCCATCAGTCAAATCTATTCAAAGCCCAGGAGGAGGATTCCAGCAGAGCTTTGCATGGAAGGAAATATGACATTTCCACGGTGGCAACTGAACTAAACTTGACAGATTGGTTGCCGAGCGTGTTAACGGGTTCAAGTTTGTTTGTGGGGGAGAAGACCCTCCCACCACCAACCTCAAACACACGCACACTTCTTGCAAGATAATACACACATAAAAGCGAAAAGAATCTGTCAAAGGCAAAACATGAAGAAGTTTCGCCTTTGTTTTCTCTTTGTTCGCAGCTCTGCTGATCTCACTGTTCTTGTGAAAGATCACTCCATTCATGTGTCTTTCACAGTTACTTGCTCACATTCATTGATGCAAAAAGTCTCTTACTTTGGCTACATTGTTAAAAAAGGAAAAAGGATGACGAGGACAAAAAATACGTATGAGCTTGATCGTCTCTACAGGTTGCTTTTTCTTCATCCTTTTGATTTACCTTAAACCTCTTGTCTTGCAGGACCTTCTTGATGGCGACCATCTCTCCGGAGTCACAGAGTTTAGCCTGGTAGACGACGCCGAACGAGCCGTTGCCGATGACCTTCGTGTCTGTGTAGCTCACCTCCTGTGGCCGGTCGGGGCCTTGGCCTGGGGTGGCCACGACTGTTGTTACCTTGCTGCCATCTTTGTCTCCTAAAGAGAGAGATGGAGAGATGAGCAAAAATTCAGCACTGTAGGAGTTGTGTTGACAGTAAGGGAGAGAGAGAAAACTGACAGTACAGGCGTGGAAGATAAGGAAGTATTATAAATGTCAAACAATAGTGAAAAATGCCAAGTTCAATTTCTAAAGTGACATTTTCAAATTGTTGTTTGTACTGAAAACAAAAACCAGAAACCCCAGAAGGCAAAATCTTTCATAATATAGAACAAACTCTTTGCTCATCTGTTTCACCAACTAACTATCCTCCTTGTTGGAGAAGCCAATTTGTTATTGACAGGTTGCAGGTTTGGATGCCAGCTGACAAATTTCTTGGCTAAAAGAAACAGAACAATACAGCCTCCTTCTTTAGCTGCAGCTAGTTTAACCCCCATTTGTTCCGGCAGGACTTCCTTGTGGTCAACAGCTGCGGTTGGACCAATGAGCTCCCAGCTGACTGACTGAATGAATCACTGCTGAGCTCAAACAGAGCATCCAAGCTTGAAAAAAAGCATCACTATGACTGAATGTGAAAATAGTTTGGGCCTCATTTAAGTAGAATATTAACGATCAGATATCTAGAGAAAACGATTAAACATTTGCTACTGAAGATTTTTATAAGTGAGCTAAAGACACTAATACTGCACTATAATGCTCAACCAATATGGGAAATTTGAGATACCGATTCTGATTTTAGAGGGGGAAAAAGAAGGTGGCTGAAGTCCTGTAAGAGGGAGGCTATATTAACGCTGTCAAACAAGTCCGCCACCGGTGGAATAAAAGGGATATACTTTGTTGCAAAGAATGGAAAAAGCCGCTCCAGCTGTTACACAGGAACATATGTTGGCATAATAAACATGTTATGTTAATTGGAGCAGGCACAGCTGCGTGTACAGTAAAGTGGGATATTAGTGGAGTATTACTTTTAATGAGCTATCTAAAAGAGCTTAGTAGAAATATAGCCTTTTTTGGAATTAGAGAAAGTAACAATAGTTAATGCATCAAAAAGGGATTAGCATACAGCAGGCCTAGCTTTCTGATACTATTCCCTATACTATTATCCCACTGGATAAGACTCATTACCTCAGACAGACTCACAGGCCACAATGTACAGACCAATGCAATTCCCAGGATTATTATCAGTGAAAAGTCATAAGCTAAAAAGACTGTATCTGATGCTAATGCACTATAGATCGGAATCTGCTTTCACAAGCCCCTCCTCCCCTTTATGCCTTCCTCTCTAGTCAGTCAGGAGCTGGCTCTGCTCCCCAGAGATCCTGACATGGAGGCTTTTTCCTGTTTAAGTGGGATCTCTCCCTCTGCCTCCCACTTTCCTCACAAAAGTGTCAAGGAGCAAAATTCGCATTAGCTGGAAGTTAAGGGACAAGCCCGTGCCGCAAATGTGTGCCCGTACCTTACTTCCAGTCTCTTGACAGGCCCTCAAATTAACTGCAAAACTTTGGCACATTAACCTATGCGACTAAATCCTACCGCAACACCTGCTCCCCCGTCTAAATCTAATTATTAGACTTATTAGCACATTTCTCTTTCACACATGCTGCACTACAAAAAGGTTGTGTTCGAGCCAAAACACCCACACACCTAAAATAATCTAAAATATCTTTGTAAAATGTGTCTAAATTTAGATATTTTATTTGCAGACAGAGTTTAACACATTCATCAGCAGCTCACAGTAGGTACAAAATCATGTTGATGGGTGGATTAGTGCTGCCTAATGACCGTGACTGTTCCAGATCATGGTGTTATTTAATAGAAACTTTGTGCCGCATGCTGTGGTAGCCAACCACCTCCACGTGGAGGACAGTGGCAGGCCACAGCGTCCTCTCCACACGAGGAGTGAGTGACCATTTAATGCTGACCTCTGGCAGATCATCAGTGAGTCTGTGTGTGAGTTTTTAAATGAACAGCGTGATTGGATTAATTAACCCTGCACGGCTTGAAATATTTTAACACCAGAAAGTCAATATTTTGAATGAGCCTGTGACACAGAGTGCAGAGGTTTACTGGTTTATCCATTTTTTATTGGCTCACTAGGCTTATTGTCCAGCGGGTATATTGATTTTGACGCAAATAGTGTCTCAGTAGACATCTACTCTCTAACACAAGCAAACAGGAAAAATGATGACCACTCCATGGTTCAAACTAGACATAAAATATTCATTCTAAGTACAGTAATGGGAGCAAATGAAATGACATATTTTTGTGGGCCAATCCAGAACATCACCACTGGGTGCACTGAGAATTTGGCTATGGGATTTTTGCACTGGGTCAATACAAAAAATAGGCTTTAATGAAATACAAGTTTTTATAACAAGATTCTCAACAAATGAACACAACTAAAAGAATTAAGGTTATGCTATCATTAACTACAACCTTGACTTAAAAGTCACTACTAAAAGCTTCAGACGGTCAACAAGCTAACCAGCAATTTTGACGAGCTAGCACACGGTAAGCAAATACAGTGTTTAATAATCTTATTTAGTAATTTACATTCCACAAGAGCACAGAAAAACATGACTTGAGAATTTAAGGTGGACTAGCAAGAGAGTTCCCGTCCACGTCTGGCATGGTGACGTTTAATGTCCCCTAAAACTGCTCTTGTCTCATTTAACTACTTGTTAGCAACAGTCTTTAAAAGGACAGTTAAAAGCGTCAACATTCACCTGTGAGGGGATTTGCTAATGTATTTTTTGTTGTTCAAAAGAATCTTAGAATCTCTTCAGCTTGTGCTAACCGCAGACCATTTTCAGACATCTAACCACCAACCTATTTAAATCTACATTGAGTTTGAGAAAAGAGACTTCAGGGTGCTTCGGATATGTCTTCTTGACACGGTGTCACCAGTGAGAGGTCCAATTACTGAAGATTTGATTTTGCTCAAAGCATAGGGAAAAGGAGGGGAGGGTCTGAGAACAGGCCTCCACTCTCCAGGACCAAGTCTAGAAAGAGAAACTGAAGACGGATTCTGTAACGACAGAAATAGACTTTCCAAGAGAGTGTGTGTGAGTGTGAGAGAGAGAAAGACAGAGGAATATGACTCTGCCTACATATTCCAGCAGGGCCATTTCTATGACGCCTCTGCACTTCCTCAAACCGTGAGAAATGTCTGTGCACACTCACACGCAGCACGCAGCGAAATCACACACTTGTGCAAAAAAGGAATGACCAAGCAATCAGACTGCAATTGGATTTCTTTGCATTCTAGTTGACTGATGGGAAGCCTGTAGGAAGAACGACCTTTCACACACTAATCTTGTGTAGCCAAGCTTTAAAAGCTTTGACTATCAGTCCTCATGCAGATCCCCCTTCATTATATCGTGGTTGAAAATCCCCAATCACATGCAATGACAACTAAGATCATTCTAATTTTATAAGTGAGATTAAATTTCACTTATTTCAAGCTGGAAGCACCCTTTCATTAAAATAAACTACCCCCAAATGAACCATCAGTTAGAAAATTAAGTGTTAAAAACGCCCCCTGGCCCGAAATATAATAAGGAAAAAAATCAATTCACAGCCTCTGCAGTGAGAAGCTGAAACGCCTTGAAACATGTGCTTGCAGCATTGCCATACTTACTTTGTCAGTTATCCTTCAACAAGAAGATAATTAGTGTGACAAATCACAGCACATGATTTCACGTACATGTGCTGTATTACTCAGCTACAAAGTGGCACGGGACAGACAGACTGTGCAACTTTTAGCCAGAAGCATCAATAGTCAATTCAGGTCACCAGACTAGTTGAGGCCATAACATGTGTACGCACAATGGGGCCAGAAAAACACCACTGGTGAGCAGTTGATTGCAGGACACGTGTGGGGGCTAAGGCTAGGTGTCATTCAGAGTTAAGAGTTTAGCACCAAAAGCAACATGGTTTTATACTTAAACTGTTGAAAATTATTAAAATGTAATAATCTGTGCTAGTGAATACAGACAGCCTGAAATAAAATAGTAAAGAAAATTAAACATTCACTAGCAATTATCAACAAAATGATTTATAGACAAGTACTAAAAAAAATTGATTGACACGACATAAAACTGAGTGGCAATTTATGGTTTCTAAAAAAACAAGATGGCAACAGCCAAAATGCCAAACTCTGGGCCTCAAAACTATTGGTGACATCCCATTGACTTTGACCACTTCTTTTATGCTGGGTAGTAGCTAGGCTGTGCAAACCACCCACAAAAATTCTTGTCTACACTTTTATATCCTGCTTTATTATTCTACTGGTTCACAAGAGTGATATACAATCACAGGCTTTGAAATCTATTCACAGCATCAACATTTTATTGAGGCAAGATTATTTGAGCCCATAAATCTATGGTAACTAAAAGAAGACCATAACCATTGTGGTGACATTTTGGCATACATTCATTCAAGATAAATGCCCAAGTAATCCAACATAATTGGAAAAGTTTGGCTGTAATCTCAAGTGTCTTGAGATTTACACCTACTGCAGCAACTTTAAGACAGCTACACTGCAATCAGGACAAAAGTCCAGAGGAGCTTTAAATGCATGTCTTCATTTTTAGGAGTTCAAAGAAAGAAATGAACTGCAACAATTGAACAGTGAGATTTTCAGACATTAGCCCCCCACTTTCACAGAGCTTAAGGGGTAGACATTTGCTGTGTGAACCTATGAGACACTGTAAATCTGTAGTGGAAACATTATTCATGTATTTACAGCACTTATTTTGACACTATTTATGTTGAATCACTACAAGATGACTGTCACAGAATGTGCACATGCCAAACCGCCAATGTGTTCATGCCCTTCTGAAATCTGTCAAAAACAAACAATCTGTAAAGAGCATATTTTAACTGTTTGGCACTTTGATGCTATCACTGCACTGTGACCTCCATCACTGAGACAGATTACTATCATCTTACTATTAATCAACTGTCAAGGCACTTACTTGAGTTGAGCGTTAGTAACCTGGACATACTATTAGCTCTCCGACTACAAAAGGCCAGGAATGCACCTTACTGGACTGCCGGGCAAAGTTAAGTTTGTGAGGAATGTATGGAAAGATTTGCTAAATTCCTGGACTCCAAAACAAAGGTGCAAAGGACATATTGTGTTCATGTGTGCAGGTTCTCATGCAAAGTGCAATGTGTTCCACCACTGTTGCAAAGCTGATGAGATAATTCACTACACTACTGGAACATCCAGTCGCAGGAATGTCACCGCTGACATGGACACATTTGGCTAGGCAATGCTTGGATGAAGACATCAAGGCATCAGTGGGTTTTTGACCAGACTTGATGGAGGTGCATAGATTTTAGATATCACAGTGGTGTGCGGCCTGCAAAGCCATGGCTGCTCGGTCGTGCCGTCACACTGACTACACCCAACACACTGCCCAGGGATTGATCATCTCCTCGTGTCTCCATCCATTAAAAAATGCAGCTCCGTTTTAAATCCTGCAATTGATTCTGAGGGTTGTAGTCTTGCCTGCAAGTCCTTCTGTTTTATTTGGTATTAAAGAGTATAATTAGTTCATTTTGTCCCTATCATCACTTGCAAAGCGTGAGAGAGGGGCAGAAAGGAAAGAGGAAGAGAGAGAGAGCTGCAGCTTTGAAATGCTAAACAGGCCGCGTATTGTTCTTGGCCAGCTGCCTCACCCCAAAAAACAAAATCAAAGAGTGCTCATGTGGGTGTGTGAACGTATGTATGCATGTATGTGTGTACGTGTTCTTGTCTGTCTGTGTAGGAGGGGTAGGAACGTTCTCTGCAGGATCATACACACGGACTACAGCTGCTTCAGATAATCAGCCAAGTTATTCACATACACAAGTGGAGGTGTGTGTGTGTGTGTGTGTGTGTGTGTGTG
>JAOWBC010000002.1:15757234-15773986 GCA_028566105.1 Hypoplectrus providencianus | reverse complement strand
ACACTGCAGATTCTAATAAGTTAACCCATCATGTAAACAGATTGCCTTTTAAAACTGTTCAGTAAAGGAACTTTTTTTAGACTTAAGAAAAGTGGAACTAACAAATGCTAATTTAGTATAGTAGACTTAAACTATGAAGTACTTTTTTAATTTGCTTACTTTATAGTTTATAACTATTTTAATATATTTAGTAGGGAAAAGACTAGACCTCCTCTGAATTACTATAACAAAAAATACATTATTTCAAGTAGATTATATCTATATCAGTCACCCCCATTTTTTTCAATCATATTTTCTTCACAAGAAATTCTCGTCATTTCTTAAACCTGAATAACCTGAATAAATGCGCCACAATAATATATATTAAATAAGATATTAGTTCACCAATAACAATTTATTATAGGAAATAATACATTATAGGTGACGGCCCTGGTGATGCACTGTAACCTTAAAATAGTTAAGGGGCATTAAATTGTCGCTTTATTATTATCTCATCTATTTAAACGTGTGATCTCCAGCAGAAGCAGAGTAATTCACTTTGGCAAGAGACGTGCGTAAACATGTGCTCACCCTCTGCTGCACCGATGCACTTTCCCGGAAAAAAATCAATCAACTTTATCGCTCACACGAGAAGAAATTTAAATATGGAAGAATAAAAAATAGAAAACACAGAAACCATAGAAGAACATTTAAAAGGGAACAAACCTCGGTCTCCAAAGCGCGCGGAGGATCTCTCCAGGCTCCATCGCGCAAAAAACGTCCCGGTAAAATTTAGCAATAAATGATTAGATAAAATATGATATAACATAGCTACAAAAGTCCCATGGCCGCAAAGTGTCTTATGAATCCCACGAATTTATGGGTCCGTAAAGTGCCAGTCCATAGCCAGAGAAGATCCTGTCACTCAAGGAAGGAGCACTAGACTGCCGGCGTTGAGGAAAGAGGCGTGTGTGTGTGTGTGTGTGTATGTGTGTGTCAGGGACAGGAGGTGTGCTTGTGTGTGTGCTCTCTCTCCCCCTCTCCCTCTCTCTCTCTCTTTCGTTCTTTAGCAGGCTTTCCAGCTCACACCAAATGGGTCTGGGAGCGTGATGTGACCCGTGTGGTGCAGGAGGGTTGACAGTGTGGGTGCAGCATGTTTCAGGAGCCTCCCCGGGGGACTGGGTGGCATATGGGACAGGGCGGCACACTCAGTGCAAATAAATACACTGAATAACAGCACTTGTTTGAATGGAAAGAGAAACACGCATTATCTCTATTTTGTTTTTCCAAAAAAAAAGCAGGCCTCCATTAGGGATGGAGGAGAGTTTGGCAAAATAGCAGGTTGGCAAATGGTAAATCACTTCTAAAGACCAAAAGGAGCTCCTGTCTGAGTGCAGCGAGCCAGCAGAAATATTTCTGCATTTGTTCCGCCAGCCATAAGAGGCATAAAGGTGTTATTAAGACGTCACAGAGATTTATAGTGTGAGCCTACACTCAGGGTCATTCCTGATGAGGGAGTGTCACCACCACTGACAGCTGTAAGTGAGGAGCAGAGACACATTATGAAAGAAGGGAAAATATGTGATATTCATTCATCCAGTCATCACCATTATCCAGTTTACTGTGTATTTCTCCTGGGTGCACTCCAGTTCACACTGTGCTAAAATATTCTCACATTTCCTGTCTTTTTTAATGTTTGGTGTGAAGAAAATTGAATCCCCTGGGCTAAAATCCAAAATCCTTCAGGCATTCAAACACAGATAAATCTTTTTTTTTTTTTTTTTTTTTTAAAAGAAGATTCGCATTCCTGCAACCCATGTGAAGTTATTAAATGTTTCTGATTCGGGTTTCTATCAGGATGGGATGGATTTTTGCTTTGGTTGTTTTGCTGCCTTTAGAAGAAATAGTGAACTGTTGAAGAAAATTAGAGCTCCGAACTCAACATTTTCACTTGTGCATTCAGATTAAATGTCATGACGTCAGCCCCCCACCGAATGAAGGACAAACGCTGAAACACTGATGCCAGCTCTGTTACAGCCAAAGCGTGGCAGTCGCTCTCAGGTTTCACTCAAGATCAGGTGCAAAATGGACTGAAGCAGCAGCAGGTAGACTGCACCGACGCTCAGATTACCGGGAGCTTGAATATTTCATCTGTGGACACGGGCCTGTTATTCAAAAAGCAGGAGTCAAAGAGGAGGAGCTGGCAGGCAAAGCGCACTGGAAGAAACAGGACACATGTCGCTCTACTGAGGTTACCAGGGATCAATTCTGACATTAAGATGTACTAATTAACGAATACAGGTGTCACTAGCGGCTGCCATCTTTTCCTGGACTGCCATACTGTGCACATGTTTCAACTGGAAGTCCACCAACCAAAATAAATAACAGGCAGAGCTTTTAAGCCGGTGACACACCGTTTCCTGTCGAACACCTCCTGACAGGCAGCAGCAGCACCGTTTCCTGATGTGGAAGCATCTGCAGCCGTGATTCAACATCTGACCACACTGGCAGCCAGTCCCAACACACAGACTGTGTGGGTGTCAATGCATTGTTCAGTGTGTGTGAAGCGTCACCATCCCCCTCCAGCCCTACGCTGTCCTTGCCAGAGCGTGGACGCTCCCCTGTGACATGTTCAGGTTTGCCCACTAACATACCCAAAGATAAATCCCTCTCTGGAAGGCTGCAGCTCCTCCTGCAGTGTTGCTATGGACCTGGATTAGCAGCGCTGGATCAAAGCCTCCCTGCAGGCTCTGGTTATGGTGTTTCTACTGAAGGCAGTGATTATGACCAATGCAGAGGGGGAGCATCTCTCTACTTACCATACTTTTAAGATTGGTTAAAGAAAGTAGCATGGCAACTGATGCTGCAGCCACTGCTAGATAATGTGCTTAAAGGACCCTGTGGATGATTAAAACTCATGCAGTTCAGCATAGGATACCAGCACTAACATCATGTTGTAAGAATTTAAATTAACCTACAAGTTATTTTTTGATGACTTGGTGGCAGTGCAATACCAACATATGTTGTTAGAAAAAAGTTGTCTATTGACAAATCCAACATGATCAGTGTAACACTTGCATTTACTCTGAGAGCTGGCTCCACAGTTGTTTACTATCATTTTAGCTCCGTTTTGATCTCCACCACCGAAATATTTAGCATTTTAGCTACTAAATGTTCTGATGTGTTCAACTGCTGCAATGATAAAAAAAAAAAAAAAAAAAGAAAAGAAAAGAAAAGAAAAGCCTGGTTGCAGCACTAAAGGTCTATAACTATCTTTCTCAGTCTTCAGCAGTTTTTCTATGGCAATTGAGCAGAAACACAATTAAAAATTAAATACTAGAAACGCTGGTCCATTAAATGTAAAAATGTCCAAAAATAAGTACTCATATTTTTACGTGTCACACATTACTGTTATCACAATTCCATTAAAAAAACAAAAAAACAAAACATTATTACATGCTATATGCTATTATGCTACGGTCATATAAATTGATGAATAAGGACATGTTGTGGGTTTAAGAGTGGTTTTTGACAGGATTAATTAAATGTAAGATTTTCACCATGTTGATTATTCGCCTACCACCTCTTTTCTTTCTCCATGTGACCACCTCCACCACCTCCTCCTAGCTCTGGGCTCCGACCAGACTTTCCCCCTTTCGGATTAGCAGTGAAACTCTGAAGACCACGTCTGACTGCTGTGAGGGCGTCTGCAGTGTGTCGCTGTCGTGTGTAACGGCTCAGTAGAGTGTAAATTGGAGACTCTTCATGTGTGAGGTCTGGCATGCATGTAATAATGCACACAGGCTATAGTGTGAGCTGATATGAGCCGGTACGCCTCTGGCTGAGGCTGATAAGAGGCTTACAGTATCAAGCACCCCGTATGTCAGAGCACTTTGCCCTTTGATCTGCTGATCACCTGCAAAACTCAATGTATTGTTCACTGTCACTGTGGAGGTCGAAATTCAGCGGCCCCCATTAAACTCAACAACCAAAAAAAGGTGATTTAAAATGGAAATGATCATCAAATGCAAAATAAATAGGGATACACAGACAACATTTACCTTTCAGAGTTGCAGATGGCAGAAAACAGAGACAGCATCTCCTTTCTGCCAGTCACAGCTCATTACTTCCAGTTCATCATGGTTGCATCATGGTTGCATCTCAGGTTGCACTTGACAGTAGCCTCCTGTCAAACATGCAGAGCATGCAGTGTTAGCGCATGTGCACGCAAGCCATGAGTGTAATGTAATGCCACGCAATGTGCTCGAGAGTTTCCGAGGGGCCTGCAGTTGGAAGACATGTCCCATGTGCACACTTTGTGGAAATAGTGGCAAAAGAAGAAAAGAAACACTGGAACCCAGCTGTGACTTGGTAGGAGACCATTCAAAACAAACAAAATATGCAAGAATCTTCTTTGCCAGCCGGGCTGAAAGAAACAGTGAGGTGAAAAGAAATTAAACGAGATGCCGAGATGGAATCAGAAAGTGTGAAAAGAGACGAGAGAAGAGTAGTTAGTGGCTCTTGGCAGGTGATGTTAGAGGATTAAGAGGATTGTGCGCGACAGAATGCACTCACCCGGCATCTATTGGGTTCTGAGTTACAGAAAAGGTCTCTTAGTATTCAGCCTTGAGAATAAACTCACCTTCATATGCAAATGAAACCTGGACACATTCAGGCGACAAAACGGTTGGACTGGTTCATGCAAACATGCACACTCCAGACTCTGCAATTGTTGTGCATTTTTGTGTACTCAAACCAAATGGAGACCTTGAAGGGCACTCAGAGAGCAGAGACCTTTGCCAAGGCCATGTTCCATCCTGCAATGTTCAGCAAAGGTAAAAAAAAAACTACTTGGGCATCCACCCTTAAATTTAGTGGCCTTTCTTCTTTGGCCCATGCCACACCCTTCATCCAAGATTTATAAAAAAAAAATAGGACAAGTAGATTTTCACCCAATCCTGCTGAAACAAAAGCAAAAATTTAGAGTCCAACAGTAAAAATGTCTCAAACACAACACAAAGGGCACAATTACAACACATTTAAAGATATTACATCAGTCTTTATTATTGTTATTATATACTGTACAGTCTACTTACATTATCTGATTGGAGTACAAGTAAATACAATTAATACATCTCAATATATTTCTGTTCCAAGTGCTATCTATTCTGAAGGCCATTTAAATATGTTTAACATTTGAATAAAGGATTTCTATAAAAGCTTTTCATTTTGTTATAAAACGGTTATATTTGTCTTTAGGGTTATTAAGATGATGAGTACAAAAATCACTCAAAAAGGACTTTGTAATTCTTAATGTTAATCACATTTCAGGGTGCATACATCACATTTATTTATACTCTGTTAGAAGTCACTATTAGTAAGGCACTTAAATGCTCTAGTGTAGCTGTTACTGTAACATAGAGGAGCGATCTTCTGTTTTCTAAGCATTAAGCTCTAATGTGAAGCCGGGGAAGGTTATTTTTTTCTCACTCAGGCTACAAAATCTCCCAGCTTTCCATATAAGTAAGAAGATGGAGCAGAGATGCAACCAGGAATATGAATGACCAGAAACGAAGGTTTCTGTCTTTTAAAGAATCTAGAAATAACATATGTGGGCTCTATTCACACCCATCTGTGTCCTTAAACCCAGAGAGAGGGCTGCCACTGTGCTTGCTGAATAGCTATTGTTCTGCGCTAACACAATAAATGGTTTTCCCTGGTCCACCCTGAATCCACTTCCTGTGAGTAAGCCTGCGCTAGCTTTCTTCCACCTCACACATAACCCAGATTTTGGATTAATTTGTCATCTTGACAGAAAAAAGTTCAAGGCTGGTGTGCAATGGCAGCGGCACTGACAAAAACAGATAAACCTCGATCTTTAAAGAGTCTGGGGCAGCTTTAGTGCATGAAACCTTCATCCAGCAGGAACACACACGGCGGAAAAAGAGCTATCTCAAACACTGTATGCGATCAATGTAGAATACTGTGGTGTCAAACTAACGTCATAGTTTACTGAGACATACTGTATATTTACCAGAACCGTATTCCTTGTTGGAAAAGCAGCTTTGAGGCTCACCTTGTAAGAGAAATACAAATGAAAGCTGGGTGTTGAGATTAAAAAAACACATTATTCATATCCAAACTGAGAAATGTAGAATAATTGGCTTTTGCTACCAAAAAGCACCACCTGTTTGTATGAGTGATAGTGTGTCGCCCTGAATAGGAAGAGAACCCTGCCACTCCTTCAGTCTTCTGAGTTTTACTGCCCTCCTGTGCCCGAACACGAGAACAACACTTTGATAGAGTCAGGACTCACGGACTGGATGTGCACGGCAACATGGGAAAGATGAGGCTGACTCGGCTCTTGTTATGTAGAGAGATGTGTGGTGCCAAAAGGAACGGATTCTTTTCTACAATATCCATAAAATGGAGTTAAAATGTTTTCAGGACCACAGGAGGTGTGTGTGTGTGTGCGTACAGCCACATGGGCGGACTGTAAAACAGTGTTATTGTGTGTGCGTTTGTATGTTTTTGACAGCAAAGTTCCTCTATGTTTACGTGTGGAACATAGTGACAGACTGATGAAGCTGGGATCGTTCAGGGGCTGTGGGGCTCCTAAATGCCGTTCCTATCCCAGGAGCACTCTCTGCAGGCGGTAAGCGGGCACGCTGTTCTCGTCCTCTGAGTCTGCGTCGCTCTGGGGGTTGGAGCTGCAGGGAGAGGTGCACTCTGGAGAGCACAGGTAGTGCATGAGGGGCAGCCGGTACTTTCCACAGAAGTCGACAAATTTGATCTGGCGCACGCATGAATCAAAGTAGACGCCTGGAGAAAGCAGAGAGTGACGGGAGAAACAAAGCAGCTTCAGTGACCTTTGCTCTGTGCAGATATATGAACTCATTAATAGAGTGTAAAAACATATACACATGACATCACGGTGATATAATCAGTCAGATGTAAGCAGGACAACAAGGCTCGAACCAGTCACGTGTTATCAAAGTGCTTCTCAACCTTGACCCACATAAGGAAAGAATTAAGGGTTCACCAGATTATTAAAAAGGGAAACATTTATTTACTCAAAGTACTGCTTATTTTTTTCAGATTTTCCTCAAATTGTTTCATTTTTTTCTTATTATTAAATGACTGAAGGTAGTTTACTTTTAAGTAGTAGAGTCCCAAATAAGTAAAAAATTAAATTAACAAAATAAAAAGAATCAGTTTTTGTTTAAATTAGCCACAATTGACCGACATGTGCAACCAGTGAAAACATGTTGCAGGCACACAGTTCTTTATTCATATGGAGTCACAAGCCAAAAATTGGCTCCCTGAATAGGCACTTAATGCAAAATATTTGACAGTGTTATTTTTGGCACTGCGATATCAGTTGAGAACCCATTTAATAACGAGCCTGAATTAAAGAGAAAAGTTAAAGGGATAAAAACAGCTCAGACTCAATATGTCAATATTTTCTTGGAATAGTTTAAAAAGGAGTTTTACCAGCACACTTGGGGTTGGGACACTTGCTGGCCAGGTCGAGGTAGCGCAGCAGGTTTAATGGCAGGTCGCAGGGGTAGTAGGGAATATTTCGGCTCTTGATCGTTCGTCCTGCCAGCTCTAGCAGTGACGGGGGGTCATAGGTCATCTCCTTGACAAAGCGCACCACCAGTGGGTTGCCACGAAGGCTGAGCTCCTGCAGGTGCACCAGGCAGAGGATCTCCCGTGGCAGGTAAGTGAGCAAGTTGTTGTGGAGACTCAACGATCGCAGCGAGTGGAGCCTTGAGGGAGATAAGGAAATATTATTAACTTTAAAACATGAATACAGGAATGGGTAATGTAATCTGGTGATTGTTCACTGCAGGATTCACTGGTGGTGCATGTGCAGTTACCTGGTGAGCTGTGGGGGGACACTTTGGATGCGATTGTCACACAGGACCAGGTAGCTGAGGTAGGGCAGGTTGGCCACTTCTGGGGGAATGGCTGTGATGAGGTTTCCTCCCAGATACAACAGCTCCAGACTGAAAAAAAAATTGTTAAATTGTTAATTTGCAAATTTGAGATGGCTTTTATCTAACTCAAGTATTGAACTATATTAGCCCAGCCAGAGTACAGTATAACATTGATTTACACACTATTTTAGCTTTTTTTCATGATTTCATATACTTAAAAAATGTGGCTTTTAAATTTATCAAAGACAAAAATATGTTTCTAAAACCTTGAGCATAAGGGCACGGGGTCCCACATCTTGTGTTGAGGTTTTGACTTTGACTGAAATCACCAATTAATGTTCTTAAGAGGTCAAACCAGTCATAGATTAAAATAAATGCTGTAGCTTAAAAGTCAAGGTGATCATATACCAGAATTAAAGATGGTATAAAAAGGGATTTTGTCTTGCCAGGGTCTGATGCAAAGACTACCTGAACTAAGCACAAGGGGGAGCTGAAGGTGCATGGTTTCACACTGACCAGTTAGTGTGAGACCATGCACTGCTGTTTAAATTTGGTTGTGGGGCCACAATTACAAATAATCAAAAAAAGAAATGACAGATGAACTACAAAATTATATCAGATCCTTAGGACATCTGTTGTATAGTCAACACATATATGTACATGCCACTCAGAGGATATCTGTACGTGTCTTCTGAAAATATGTCTATTACATTTACGTCTGTGTTAATGTTCTGAAGAAGGACAAACTTAATCACACGTGTGATGTTCAGAGAGCCTCGGCTTCCACATTTAGTAGAAAACAGAAGTGATGTTTGTGGTATTAAGACAACAAAGGACCCTGGTAGGTTAATGGAGGTGTGGAGTACACAGGGGGGTAATTGGGAGTTAAACAGAGAGATGGGGAGAGAGAAATGGATGGCTGGTCAGCGAAAGTAAGCTGTCAGGCCATCTGCCTGCTGGAACTGATGACACAGCGACTGCGAGACAGGAAGCCATTATACTGTCCTTGGTGGCTGAGCACTGAGCAAGCCCCCCTCTGTGACAGGGACTGAGACATTCAGGGGCTGCCGAACGCCCTCACTGACACAGTGGCACAAATCAGCCAGCAGGAGAGATTGATCATGGACACTTATGATGAACACCAGGGCAAATGTTAAAAGCTTTTCTAAGCTTAGATAAAATCTGAGCCATTTTTCCCCTCAAAAACCACTTGGTCAAGGTTTCTTCTCCTTAAACACCAAGACATGTTTACAATATAAGTTTTATAGAGTTAAATAGTATCCCTCTATGCTTTGATTATATCTTTCAGTGTTTTGAAATTTAAATAAGTATGCTTTATGACTCTGACCTGCTTTGACATGTCAAAATGTTCCCGGGTTTGAAAGCCACTTTGACACCGGCTGCACTTAAAAGTAGAGCTCAAAGCTTATCATTACAAATCAACTGTGTTGAGTTTTTTAACGCAAGGCAGTGTAAAGGATTTTTTTTAGCAACACTGGCAAGAATTCCAAAATAACAGATCAGCATATTGTAATTGAAATGGTCTGAGAACAAAAGCAGACTTCTGGAACTCCTCTTGGCACCGTTTTAGGCTTTGGAAAACTGAGCCAGTGACAAGACTTTGGCCAGTGACTGATTATTTTAGAGAGCGAACTCTACTAAACTGTTTTACAAATGCAAATGTGCGTGTAAAACCCTTCAGCTGACGAAAGCCCAGTTCAATGGTAGAATGTGTTGCAATTCCGGCATTTGCAACAGCCTACAATGCAAACCAAGACAAAAAAAATTAAAACACTTTTGAGGAGTCTATAACAGACTTGTACAATTTACTGAATAGAACGTGTAAAAAGAACTTTTCAGAGTACAAAGAAAATGCTTTTAATTGTTTAGCCATCTGCTAACCTTGGCCAAAGGCTTATTGCTAGTTGATATTCAGGAGGAGGACACAATTTTTTCAAATTATGGCATTTTTTGCCTTTGTCAGAAAACTGCCAACCCAAGATTTAAATAAAGTAAATAAGTAATATGAAGCATCATTGAAGCCTCATTGTGACAACAACATCACTAAGAATGGGTTTCCTTAAAGTGTAAATAAAACTGTCCGACACAACTCAAACACCTACAAAACCCTTTTCTAGGACATTCAGGATAATTGAGATACCTGCACGTGATAATAAAGTTAGTTACTCTTTCTACCCTCTGTCTCCAACTCACTACATAGTTGGTTGTGCTACATTAGTGTGTTAGTGATAAAGTGAAGACAATTGGATGATCTTTGGCCTGACAGTGGGTCACTGGGACTGGCTACTGGTAAATTGAGGAAATGATAAGATAGAGAGGACGTCATGACTGGCCTCCTTTTCTGCTAACGTCTTACACTTCTGATAGATTTTAACTAACAGCTGCACACATTGTTTTGTAATCAGTATCCTTACATTTAATTTGATCTTTTTTAAATCATTATCATTATTTAACTGTTGTATATTAAGAAGTCTAGAAAAATATTTTTACTTGTGTGGCCATATATAATCATTCTTTTTCATGTTTAATTGATTTAAATCCATTTTTACTATTATACTGAATGTGTCACAAAAATATTACACTACTTCCTGTACTTCCTGATATTAAGGTGTTTGTTCGTTTTTTTTTTTAATTATTATTATTGTTGTTTTTTTATGCTTTTAACACCAAACAAACTTCTTTTGAATCTGGGTTTTTGCCATTTCTAAAACCAGACCAGAGTGGTTACTGGAACTGCTCATTCCCAATTATCCTGCACACACTATGAATCACGATGTTTATAGGATCAACTGCCTGGAAATGATCAGGACGCATACCGATAAGAGTCTGACTGTGTTATAACACCGTAAACAGTTTTACACTAATTGTTGCCAGGTAATTAGGATCAACTCCTCTGATGCAAGTGAAACTGCAGGTTTAGTGTGACAAAAGTGTCTTCACTATACTTTTCACTACAGCATGACTCATTGACCCTATTTCGACATGAAGCACAAGACCCAGGCAACTGCAAACACAGACAGCAACAAACAAACAAAGTTGTGATTAACTTTTTGCAATGTATTGAACATAGGGAAAATGTGGCTTACAGGCTGAGAAGAAATATTAAAGAGTCTGTGCTCACAGGAGGGGTTTTATATTTTGTCATTATAGCTGATGCAACGTGTCATTTTATTTCACTGTCTGTTTATGTGCTGATTATTTTCTTAGTTGAATAAGTGTGATCAATTTTCTGAAGACCACTATCAAATAGCTTATTTAGTACAGACCAAAACAAATAAAGTGATAAAAATCATCAATCAGTTGTCAACATAGCTGATTGTGAAGTTGTTATTGGTCTTCTTTAGAAATTAACCAACTTATCATTTGAGCTGAATGTTTTTTTGTCATTAGGAATACTCAAATATATCTTCACAGAACAAATCATTACACCAATATTTGCCTATCTGACTGATATCTTCCATTTGGAGACATTCACTGATAGCCAGTGTGTCAGTGTTGCACTGGCTGAATGTTGTCTTGGTTGTTTGTTGTCAGACATTTCCAAATCAATCTCTTAAAAAGTTTATTTTCATTAGGAATATTTCTTTGGCTGTTCTGAGAGCAAAAAACAAAATATGCAACAATAACCACAACAACACAATATTGGCAACTGCTCCTGGTCCAATTGTTCTTTTAAACAAAATGTTAATATTGATGCAGAATTTCACAATAAGTGAATCACTTCTTTGTCACACCAGACACAAGAAAAAACAGGAAGAGTATTTGATGACAAAAGATATTTTTTATCGACACGTATTGCTAAATAAGCATTATTAATAAACGGTTTTACCACCGTGAGAAATTAGTGCATTATGGTAAGTAGGTAACCATAGCAATATCACTCAGGGTCCATATTGTGCCACCAGCCAAACAGACTAGAAATAATAGATAACGGTCAGTGGCATTCCTATATTCTCAATAATCCACTCAGAAGTGTGATAATATGAAAAAAATAATACACTCACAAGAAAGCTTCATCTATTAACCGGTCAGTTACTGAAATATCAGCTGTAGTACTTGTGGAAAAATGTTGATTAACTGGCCAACCAGCTAGACAGAGTATTAGTAAATATTAATATAGTGTATATAACATATTATGCAATATAACAGTGACCCCTTGCTGAATAAAAGGCTATGTAATTAATTTGGACATGGTGCCAAGTTAGCTAACCGTTTCAGCTTCTCGTATTACAGTCCACTGTTTTGTCCCCCATGACCTACCTGGTTAGGTTTTCAATCTCTGCAGGTATACTTTTCAGTCTGTTTCCGCCAAGTGAAAGCGACTGCAGGCGCTGCAGCTTCGTACACTGCAGCGGGATCTCCTCAAATCGGTTCCCACTAAAGTTCAACACCTCCAGCTGCAGAGAGCCAAACTCTTTGGGCAGCGAGAACTCGTCCAGGCGGTTGTTCTTGGCTATGAGAGTTTTCAGCTTGGTCAGCCGGGTAATGCCCTCACAGATGGCCGACAGTCCGTTGTTGCTGATGTCCAAAAACTCGAGGTTGCAGAAAAAGCTGACCGACGAGGGCAGCGAGGCTAGCCGGTTGTAGTTCAGGTAGAGCTGTTTGGTGTCCCTTCTCCTCTCTTCGCTGATACTGTCAACGTTAAAAGTGTTCAGACTCAAACGGGAATAGTCAATCACGCTGTCGCCCGCCGCTGCTGCCCCTTCGTGAGTCTCCATTTTGGCAGTTTTAGTGTGAATTAAAAGTCTGAAAAAAGTCCTTGCAGAAGTTTTGCTGTAGGCTGAACGCCCCCGTTAACCGCGAGTTAGCTCCAGGGCTTGTCGTCTGTTTTTGACATGGAGGGGGAGCTTTCTATACACCCGCCCGTAACATTTAACCACATCTCTAGACAAAATCTAGGTCACCAATTTAGCGCTGAGGACATGTACTGTAGCTACATGTACCAACATTGAATGCAGTGTCCACCTCCTACAATGCAGCCGTTCTTTGACGGGAATACTTTCTTCCATGTTTACAGATTGGCTGATACACCAGACAAGCCCCGCCCACACAAACGCTGATTGGCTTAACCTTCAATCTGTCAAACTACAGAATTATTCATTAAGGGACTTGTATGAGGTTTATTGCATAGTTTATTGACATTTTATAGCCTTGAAATATCACAGTTTTGTGTGTAATTGCGATATTTTCAGTATTGCAATATCAGCAGTATGTAGACCAATGGTCCATCATGCCAGCTGCCCAGTGTGGTGTGGCATTATGCAACACCCCTCTTCTGTTAC
Source organism: Hypoplectrus providencianus (assembly GCA_028566105.1). Classification (NCBI taxonomy): domain Eukaryota; kingdom Metazoa; phylum Chordata; class Actinopteri; order Perciformes; family Serranidae; genus Hypoplectrus; species Hypoplectrus providencianus. The sequence goes on along the minus strand of JAOWBC010000002.1, from coordinate 15,760,761 downwards.
ATTATGCAATACGCTGCTGCCTTAGATGTGCATAGAATGAGAAAAAGGTACATGTGGTTCCTCCCACTTCATTTAGATATATCTTTTTGATTCCGTTATGTTGATTAGGATTCATTCTAGAGGTTGGGATAAATAAGTGAGATATACTTAACTCCTGCATATGTACAGTTTTCACAAAGTGGACACAAAGATTTTACAAGCAAAACATTGCACATAGGCTACTCATAAAAAGTGACTGTTAAAGCGGCTAAATGTGTGGAAACAGGCATCCTGCCAACTGGGGCAGTTGAAACACTCCAGTATTGTTTCCATGTGAGGTCTGGTAATTTAATGTGCCAACTGGGCCTTAGATTACCTCACAATATATAGCAATAAAGTAGGTAGCCTATGCTAATATAGGTCTATCACAGATAATGGTAAGCATAGGTGTCCGTAGACATATATCAGCATGATAATTGTTGTCCAGTATGTCACAATATTATTTATTTTCTTTTATATCACAAAGCATTTCTTGGGAAGATTTAGAGACTCAGTTGGCTATTATCTTCTTTTATTCTTTCTTTTCTGAGCTTTCTTTTCTAGAATTGGCTGATTGTAATACATTGTATAGGCTGTATAAGGTAAAATTGTGAATAAGTTTGGCCACCATTTCTATTATTTTCCAATTTATTCCCTTAAAATTGGTATCAGTTTCAAAAGTAGTATAACACTTGGGCTCTAAAAGGTATATTTTGTACATTCCTAAACCAAAGGTGTTTTACCAATACAAAGCAATAGCATTAAGCAAAAACAACAGAATATAAGAACATCTTGATAAGTTTTGTTGGAAAACATCAAACATTTTAATGTCAGTGACACTGTTTTTAAGTGTAGAGGCAAAGAAAGCAAATCCACTGACCTTTAAAGCCAGACATTGTATCACAATGTACACAGTGATTAACTGACAAGATGTACTGTTACGTACAAGATAGTAACAAATGTATTGAATTATATACTACACAGGCAGCCAAAGAAGTGACAAATGCCCTTCGCCTATGTTTAAGTTACTGATGTAATCAGTCAGTCAGTTATTCAAGTTGAAACATTTTTCGTTTTTTCACTTCAACGTTTGAAATGTTTTTTTTGACATATAAAAGACAAAGTCACCAAGTCATGTTGTGGTGTATGGGCTTTATTGGCATACATACGTATTCCTTACAGTCTCTGCACTTTAAGTGGAATATAAAGATTTAGCTTGAACCTAGTAATGCAACTTTCACACAGACAATTATCAGGGATAGTCACAAAGCACTAGTTTACTGCTAAACTTCAGGAAAGCACACTCATTCTTTCTACGCCACGCGGCATAAAAAGCCTACGTGCAGGCAAAAGTAGAGACCTATACTTTTTTGCAGGTCTAAGGCACTGATTCTTATTGTCAATCCTCCCAATTAAGATACAGGATTTAACAAACACACACATTTAACAAACCAACAACTCTCAGCATCACACTTTAACAGCACACGCACAATCATGCACACACAAACACACAATTTATATGCACCCAGTTATCGATGCGTCTACGCTACTTTAGCTGACAGTGAGGCTAGTCCTTCTGTTAGTGATTTTGAAAGCACAGGTATAGCAGGTATAGTGTTGTTGCTGGGTCCAGAGTAATGTTTTACCTGGAGGAGTTTGTACATCATTCAAACACTTCATCAAGACTTTGGTTTCAGTTTTCATCATGCTATATTCAAAGATCAGGTCTCACCTGGGTGCAGTTGTGCTGCTCCACACTGAAAGCTGGACCAGTATGTCTTTGTCTCAGAAATGTTAGACACAGACAGAGACATGATAAACCAAAAAACAAAAAGAAGCACCAGAGAGACTTGCCTGAGCATAACATGGGAACAAGATAAGTTCCAACTCAAGCCAATAACATACTGTACATGGAAGCAAACAATTTGGCAGCAAAATGATTACTTTAGCAGTAAGATACAAACAAATTTAAAACTTGTGCTAAACTAAAGCCTAAGAAAGCTTGAGCGAAAGAAAGAGAAGTGCATTGGTCAAGTAGTGGCCTACTGTGGCAGTTTTAAATGGCAACAAAATCACTAGTAGCGTCTCCCTCTTATCCCAGCTCCTTTAACCAAGCTGCTGAATGAAAACCTATGAGGGTGAGGAGAAACATGCTGCACCAGGTGTTAAGTAGTCTCTGTACTCCCAAAGCTCCATCATATCAACAGGTGGATTCTTCTTGCTTCACTACCTTCTCAAACAACGACTTCCATATTCCCAAACAGTGACAACTTGACTTTTTTTTTATCATAATAACTGTAAAAATATAAGGATTGTAGTAAAAATAGCCCCAGGGCTAGTGTAGAGGCGCAGTAATACAATCAAATATGACAGTACTGAACACAAGGGAATCCTATAATACTCTTTGATAGCCCCTGAATCTAACAGACATCAACACAAACACTTAGACACTGTAAAAAAAAAAAAAAGTATAATAATTAACATAGCAGAGAAACATGAAAAAGTCAGTCTAATAACAACACATGGCCGCAAGGTAAATCAAGTATGGAGGAAGGGTGATGACGTGCATCCTCTCCTTCATTGCGTCCTTATTTAGGCCTCCTTTGTGCTGGACTTCATCTTCTCAACCGTTTCCTGTAGTTCAAACAAGAGAAGATAAGTGAGATATAGCATGCAATAGAGTGCTTTATTCATGAAAAGCATTTTGTATTTTGCAGCAAGGTCCTTATGACTGAATTCAGCATAAATCAGGTGACACCTCACTTGTACCCACAGAGCTGCATTTGTTTACAGCAGTATTATAAGCTGCTCTTCTGGAGTACAGAGCACATGACCTTGCTGACTCAGCCATGGCCTCAAGCCAGAGCCCGAGTCCTACCTTGTCAGCCTCATGCCCTCATTGACACATATAAGCAAGCACATACACACCAGAGCAGATATGCAACAAAAATATTACGTACGTTGAGGTAGGTTCCAGCAAGGTGTAGTTTGTCAGTATGGTTTTTGCATTTTGGTTCTAGAAATCTGAGCTAAAGAGGTTATAGTTCACTGTTCTTTCTCTGTAGAGCTAGAATGAGCACCTGGGCAAGCTGCACATCTGTACTTGTTTGTTGTCTAGGGTTATTCTAGAAATTTAGCCTTTTTCTGATTGTTTTGAAGCATCATTATAAACACAGAGGCCTTTTTTTTCTTTACCCACATTTTCACTGTTTGCGAAGGCAAAGCTCTAAAAGTTTTCAATGGTACCTGGTATTTTTTTTTTTAGTACAACTTCAGTCAAGTTTCCAAGCAAGCAGAGCTGACACCAGGAGCAGACCAATGATTGATCAGAGAGAATCATCACTAGAAATGACACTTGCTTGATGTGGGACATTGTGCACAAGGATGTAAAAAATGGCAGCCTGCAAAACTCTGCTGTACATTACACACACCACATCATAAAAATGATGAGGTGCAGATATTCCTCTGTATGGATGCAGGTGAGAAGTGTCAATGTGGCGTTGAAGTTT
>JAOWBC010000002.1:15695061-15712982 GCA_028566105.1 Hypoplectrus providencianus | reverse complement strand
ATAATAATAATAATTAGGAGGAGGATTTATTATCATTATTATTAGATTATATATACGTATATAAATATTTTGTGATTAAAATGGCTAAAGAAGGAAATACAACAGATTTGATTTATTCAGTATATTTTAATAAATTCCACATTTGTACAGTGGAGATGACCTCGGACTAAAGGCCACGTTACACAAATCAGAATCAGCAACAATAAATCAACAGAAGTCATCACTCCTTTTATGGATCTGTCTCCTCTCTGCCCATCTTATCCCGGCCAACCCTCGCTGCCCCTCAGCCAATAGTTTTCTCTGTCCTTGGTGACATCACTGGGCTGGTGAACTAGAAAGTCCACCTCCTGATGTCTGCTCCCTGATCTGTTGGTTCGTGGCAGATTTGGCCTCCACACTGAGCTTCACTGATCCCACAGCTTTTCACAAATGGATGATGTAATCTTAGAGTAAAAAAAAAAAAAAAGAAATACAGTGTGAGGCAGTATGTTATATGTCCCCAAATCATTTGTTTCATTTCTCTCTGAAGGACATAGCGTCCATGAACATCACTATGTATGTTAGCTGATTGGAACTAGTCTCCATATATCCAGGAGCAGAGATATCTTCTCATCAAATGTCTCCAACAAAAAGCCCAAATGCTCGCTCTCCTCTGCGCCCTGGATGGGCTCAGCCCGTTGGGTCGGAGGATAGAAGCCATGCTCAGAGCTCTGTAGAGGCATCAGGGTGTATCCACTGAGCTGGGGGACCAGGGGACTCCCTTTAAAGAGCTGTGTGTTGGTATAGTGGACGCTTGCATGCTAAGCCCTACGGTGGGCCCGTGAATGGCACCGGGATTTCACACAAAGACATGATGTCATGATGCAGGGTGCGGACTCTATTGAGCGCGTGCAGTGAGGCGTGAGGCCAGATTAGACCTCCGAAGCAGGGCACCAACTGGCGTGTTAATCAGAAGGCTAACACGCTAACAAACATATCGTACGGCGATCTGCCTACGGCGATGGTGCCACACGCTTCCTGCTCGCAGGGCCTTTGAAAGACAGGAAGTAGCTGAAATCTTACTGTTGTAACGACCTTATCAATGTGATGCAATATAAGATGCGTATTTCATCTAACAATATGCGTTATGGTATTCTGATACGTGGTTGGTTTTGCCCCTCTGGTCACCTCTTGCACAATGAACATATCCCATCAGTCAATGCAAAAAAAAAATATATATATGTATATTTTAACTAGTGCCAAACATGAGCATGGTCTACTGAACTGAGTGAACCCATTGATCTATACTGAAGATAGTTTCTAAAGGTTTTGGACTGAATCCTCTGCAGAAGTGCTTCTGGTTTGGCCACTTTAGCGGATCAAACCAGTCCATGTTGAAGCACATGGCTGGTCTGCACTCAACAGCGGGAGAAACCACATCCTCATAAAGTGCAAGCAAGCAGCACCTTTTAACGTTACATACATTATATTTGGTGGTATATTAGCATTGCTGTGCTGACAGTTGATAGTGTACACAGTGGGTTCAAGGGATGAAAGTGAATGCAAACTTTAATGAAAGGCAAGGAATCACTCCGATGCTTACAGTTTAAAATCATTTCGAGAGGGCTCAAAGTAATTGCCTGAAGTGTCAGAACCTCTTTTGCATTCGTGGACAGGCTCAAATCTGCTGGTTATAAGTCTTCCATTGAGTAAAGGATGCCCCCTAGCAGCTTCAAGAGATTATTCAAATCAGGTTTAAAGTGTGAAATACATAAAGACTCCTCTATCATATGACCTCAGCATTTTTAGAAGATGGCAAAACATCTCAGGCGTTCACAGTCCAGCCCCCAAAATCTACAGCAGGATTTTACATTATTAAGACTGTAGCTGCAGCAGCACTCAACATTAAAGAGTGGCATTATTGCACATTTTTCTTAATGCTAACAAATACCATGAAAATACTTTAGTCCTCTTCTAAATACCACATGTATGCATTTGCATGTGAATGCAAATCTTTAAAAAAAAAAAAAGTTCTAAATATAAATATTTTATATATTTCATTGTGTTACTGGCAAAAAAAAAAAAAAATCTTAAAAAAAGGGGCCCTTAGTTTTGCTCCAAGCAGACATGGTGCAACATTTGCATTGATTTCAAGTCCTTCTTCTGTCCTGGGAAGATTGTGGAGTTTTTTAAGCAGTAATGAAAGAAGTTCCTCTACTTAAAATGTCATTCTTGGAGATCTCCGTTTCATTCTCTGTGATGCTAAGTGATATTTGCTGGTCTAGACCTCACTTGTTTTTGAGTCGTTTTCTTTGTTTGTTTAACTGTCATAACCATTGAAATGCAATATGTGAGCTTTTTGCTTACCCTCCCTCAAGGACCAAGTTCTGCTTGGTGATGAAAACCGTTCACAATCTCTGTACAACTTGATTTGATTCAAGATTTTTCCTGGGAATGTTGCCACTGTCTACTGGTTCAAAATACTGCAAAGGCAAAGGCCTTCAGCATTGGTCCATTACCTCAATCATTCGTCTCCCCGAGCCACAGATAGAGCACTAACCTTACTTTAGTTTGCATATATGTACTCATTCTGCATTAATTTGTTTCATCACAGTCATACGAGTGTCACTGTCCTGAGAGAAACACCTATTTCTAAAATATTAACCGTTCATGAATACTAACCCTCTTCTTAACTCTGTGACAATACATCCAAGTAATTCAAAGTTTATTTAACAATAACAACAGGAGAAATGTGTTTTCAGTTCATCACAAACATTAAAATTCAAAATCCCCAAATTTTGGAGCGACATGTTTTTTTTTGCTGGATAAGAAGAGGATGGAAATCAGTTTTTCTGTAATCCTAACAGACAAACTGAGTTGAAAAAAAAGTGTCAGTGAAGGTAATAAATTCATATTTTTTTCTGTATTAAGTCAAAATTAAAACTGAGATGACCACACAGCATTTGGAGGGGAAAACCTCATGTCCCCAATCTCATGATGTGTTGGTGTGTTTTTTTCTCATTCACTATTTTAACTGTCTGTGTCATACATAGTTTCACGACCACAGAAAGGAGGCATTCACAGCTGGTTTAAAGAGATGGTATCAGTGATGCCCTCCACAGATACAACGTGACCTGGGGGCAGCGCTGAGTCCCATGACATAGCACAACACTAAGACCTCAATGGCATAAGGCTTACGCTTAAAGACAGAGATCAACTTGTTTCTAAACACTTGTTTATTCAGTGTGCATGAGTCCATACATGGTTTTTGCCATATGTGTGCCATCATTTCTCTTTGTGCTTCAGTGACCCACTGCCTCGGTGACAAAGCGTTCATTTTTCCTCTTTTCATGAGTCATCTGTTTAGAGCCACTTCCTTTTGTTTTGAATGGAGCTATTAGACGTCAAGACAACAACAATTTGTCCAGCAGCTTTCTTTGTTACACAACCATTTTTACACAGACCTTTTTTTTTTTTCACTTTCACAAGTGTGAACATTCATCTCCGGTAATTTCTCATTTCCTCTGAGAACCAAGCACTTTCTTTTTCCTGTGATGGTGAGAAAGTTTGAAACTACTCACAAAGGCATCCAAAATTCACTAAGGAAACAACAGTGACACTGCAGTATTAGCCAACGGAAACTGGTGAGAAAATTGATAAAGGCTCGACCCTGTGATCTTAAACTGAGACAGGAATCTATGTCAAAAATTCACACATTGCTTTGTGGACCCACAAACCACAGATTGGGCTCATAGCTCACATCAATGTGGTCCATAGAGGGGCCCGTGTAACTTCTGCCAGCTCATTCAGCCGCTCCCTCTACTTGAATGAGAATTAATTAAATAATCATACAGCTATTCTACATTTTCCAAATGCTTATGACTGAAAAATTAAAATTTAAAGTTTTGTTTTTGCAACCAGTGGATGCACATAATGGAAATGGAGCACTAAGGATGCGATGTTATCTGCTTTAACATTTATTATTATATTATTACATTATATTATTTATTATTTACTCCTATCTTTTACATAATTTTCCAAACAACCTTTGACAAAGAATTGAAACTAGAGCTTATAACCAAACATTTTGTTATAATATGTAAAGTGAGAAATAAAACAATTTTCCTATAGACTTTTATATAACCGTGCTTCTTGCTGCAGCCAGTAGAGTCGCCCCCTGTAGGCCATTAAAAAGAATGCTGCGTGAAGGCACTTCTTTCAGGTCCCAGAGGTCTACACTTGGTCAGAGTACGTGCTGATACGTACCCACACACATACACAGACACACGTATGAGCTGCATGGGCTCACTCACACACAGACAGGCCCTACATGTGTCACATCTGGTCCTGTGCCACAGCATTGTGTTTCTGAGGGCAGAGTCCTTGCCACCCAGCTGGACTTGGGTTTGACCATTGTGTTCACATTTGTTGAATTTGGACCAGGCCACTGTCCCTCCTGTGCTCACACAGATGCTGGTCACATGGGACCTGGAGCTTGCAAGTGCATAACCAGGCCTGTTAAACACACTTTACTGCAGGAACTGGCGCATACATAAAATTTTGAGAGCTAAAATGCGTCATTATGAAGGAAAACTGGTGTCCAGAACTTAAAGTTTGTTCCTCCGTAAATATTTTTCACCGGCTATTGTATGACAGTTTGTTCGAGAGTTAAATACAGATTGATTGTTGGTAAGATTGCAAAAGAGAACGGTGTGTTTAAATGGTGAGAAGATCGGACTGTTTGGACTCACTACCTGCATTTACGCTTAAGGTTTCCCGTTCCATGTCCTGTTACCACACCGGTGCACACCACCCTCTGCACTGTGTCACTGAGGGGACTCGATTGTTGAAAGGGGCCACTATTGTCTTGTTCGTACGTCTGGGTGTGTGAGTCTGGTGTTCAGATCTCAAACACATTTGATGTTTCTCTGGGAAGGTTTGGTGTACATATGTTTGAATTAGGTGTGTGAATTTACTGTGAACCTGCAAGCAAGTTCTGATACCCCATCAAACAGTAATTTATACATTTTATACAAAAAAACATTGTAGAGCCTTAATAATACCTGATGGTCCCTGTTGCATTTTTTATGGAGGAAATTGTATATTTAAGTGCCTCATTTTGCTAAAGCATTCCAAATAATTAAACTTAAGTGTAAACTTTAATATAGCCTAAAGGTGGTAAGTGTCAAGCTTCATTTTAGTCTCCCCTTTTTGAAAATTATTGATTGATTCGCATTAAATCCCCTTAGATGTACAGTTTGGAAAACCATGGGACTTTTTAAAATCCTCATGCTCCCTGCTGTTTGAATTAGGATTGTTTTGAATGACTTTGACATATTTCAGACTGAATTTTATCAAAATATATGAAATATGTATGTAAATACATCAAATATGTATTAATCAAAATTATTTTTTATCCAATTGTCATTAGTTATGTTTGTCCCTTTGTGCCCAGAGTTTGGTCTTTTTTTTTTTTTACTACCTTAAACTTGCACACTTTCATTGAATAATATAATCCTTGTTTTAATCAATTATCCTATGTCATATAATGTAGGCATTTCTAACAGCTTTTATTTTGGAGACTGTTGTGTTTTCAATCTTATTTCCATGTATTTATAGTGTTTTTTGTGCTCTATAAATACAATAGTTTATGATTTTTTTTTTGTTTGTTACTTTTTTTTACGACCCAAGGCAACTTTACAGAACAAAATAGTGCCAACACTAACCAACATGTTGGTCTCAAACATTACACTAAAAGCGCTGCTGTTGTCCACAATTTGTGTTCACTTTCAGAACTATTTTGTCTTTTCTGGAAAAGCGGTGGAAGTATATTTCATAGATCCTTTAATTGAGTCCTCTACATTGTTACTGGACCAGACCCTGTGTCAGGAAACCAAGTAACCTGGCAGCCTCATGTAGTCTGGGTTTACGAGAGAGAGACGGGGTGAGAGACGAGGCATGAATTGTTCTCAGCAGCGAAGGAGGAAGTGGAAGGGCAGCTTCCTCTCTGTGTAACGTCGGGCACCATGGGAGGGAGAGGAGAATCGACGCGCACACAATAGAGACGGGGAGGGTGGAGGGTAGACCGAAGGCGTTAATGGAGGGAGGATGTAAATGCTGTCTGGATTTAAGAGGCTGGATGAGAGAGAGTGAGGTCTAGGATGACTACTGAGGGGCTGAGAGGATGATTGGAGGCAGGCAGGAAGTTAACGGACCACCTCTTTTGGGCTTCTGTGTATATGCATTGTTTCACGATTCTTTGTGTGTGTTGTTCCCATTTTTCCCACAGCTTGACTCATCAGCAAAGTCATTTTCTCATAATGACCCATGCCCCTTCCTCGAATGCACCACTTAAGCTACAATTGAACCAGCTGGTGGATTCCTAATCTGCATAATTACTAAAAACAATATAAAATGGTGATGATCCAACATTAAATCTGTGATTCTGGATGCTGCTCAACTCTATCATCTGCCTTTCACCTTACTGCTGGGGAGATTTGAGTGGTTCCTATTCATGGGCTCAACACTGCTAAAAACAACAGCCCAAAAACTTAAATTCAGTGTTCAAGACCCTATTTTCCCAATTATCGTTTGACCACATGTGACGCGGCAAAACATGAAAAATTAACAGTCTGGATATTCAAGTTTTTGTTTGTGGACTTTGTTAGTGTTTCTGGTCAACATGTTTTACACCCTGGAAAAGATGAAATTTCATACTCTCTAAATTAAGTGAGCTTTATCTGATAAATTGTTGTTTTTTATTGCTTCACTTTGACTTGCTTCACAAGAAGCTCCTACAGTACAATTTGTAATTAGTTAATATAAAAGGTAGTTTTGGGGTAATTGGCTTGTTCTGGTAATGGAAAGATGACAATTTTCTGATTAACACACCTATGAAGATGAAGCAGTTTGGCTGAGTTTTTAGTGTTTAGCCCTGAACAAATGATAACTTTCGTGTTTTCTCTGTTTGTGATGACCAGCGCCGAAAGGGTTCATATGCTTATCATGAAGGATGAAGGAACCTGTTGGAGATCTTTTAACGCAGACTTTTCATCACAAAAAAAAAAGCAAAGTGGGACCATTCTGTTAACGATGGCTCAACTTCATCAAGTGTCCCAGTAATCCAGGCCAGAGAGTCGTCAGGAACAATGGAATTAGCTCACCTCCATGGAGTTGTATTTACGTTATCAGTAACACTTGGGCTTTTCCTGGTATAAGATGCCAAAATAACTGCTGGGAAAAAGGTCAATCGATCGATGGACCATATAAGAGGTAAAACAGCATTATTTTATAGCTTGTTTCAAATACAATACAATTAAAAGGGCTTTACATAAGGTAAAGAAAACCAGACCGACATTTAAAACAATGTTGAATAGAAACAAAATAAAATCAATCAAGATGTAATGAAAATAGACTTTTTATAAAAGCTCAAATTAATGTGTTCTTTGTCCATTATATTCAACATTGGGGTTACATAGATATGCTGTCGACACGATTATTGTAACTTGTAAGCAAAATGATGCTTAAGCACTTGGCTGAAACGGAGACACAACAGTAAGTTAGAGCCCAGCTTTGGTCTCCACCAGCTTGTGAGGGAAATATCTGTCTTTTTAGCTTCTAAACCAGGGGGTGTCAAACTGATCCATGAAAGGGCCGGTGTGGCTGCATGTTTTTTGTACCCACCAAGCAGAAGCACACCAGATCAAGTCATTCAAATCACCTGAGCTGTCTTCACTCAGTTGATTAGCAGCATCAGCTGTGCTCCTGCTCGGTTGGAACAAAAACCTTCAGCCACACCGGCCCCTTTCATGGATCAGTTTGAAACCCCTGTTCTTAACACTCCACTCCGGTCACCAACTAATCGCAAATCCCTCATTTCCACGGCATGGTCCAGCTCAACTCGACAATACTCATCTTGCCTTTGGTACCAGCTAAATTTCATGAACATCAATTCAGTTGCATAAAGTACAAAGATAAGATACTAATGTTCAAAGTGTGACATTCATTCATCACCCTTAATCGCTTATCTGAACCCAGGTCTGCAGGCAATCCCAGTTGACTTGGGAGAGAGAAAGGGTACACCTAAAACAGGGCTGCCACACCAAGACAAAAAACCACTCACTCTCACCAATTAAACCAAAGTTGTATATTTTTGGACTGTGGGAGGAAGCCAGAGGACCCTGAGGGAACCCACGTGGACACCAGGAGAACATGCAGACTCCACATAGTAGAGCTGCAGGCCGAGATCGAACTTTTGATGCGAGGCAAGAGTGCACTATGCCACCGCGTGGCCAACTGTAATACATTTATATATATATAATATTTATACTTATTCTGCATTTGATGTGATTTGATTATATTTTGTTTTCATCTTTTCTTTCTCCCAAAAAAAGTCACAGTTCGGACGTGCTATCCGCAACTTTTGCTGCTTGGAACCCCCCCCCAAAAAAGGAATGGTTCTTAACATGTTGAGTTGGGTCAAGCTGTGTCTGCAATATGTGGTGAAAATTAGGTATAACAGTTTGATGTTTGGGGCTGGACAGGTGGAGGACATTTGATTTCACAGCTTATTTACCAAGGATGACTCAATATAATGCTGACAGTGAAGTTGTTCAAATGCTCCATAGTACTAAAGGAGCTGCATGATTAATTTATAATCATGTTAATAGTGGAATTGATCAGTACAGCATTAAGAAACCTTTAGAAGGTGCTGTAAACAAAATCCCCTAACATGACACATTTTTATTACTGATTGGTTCTCAGTACACTGGGCCTGGGAAGCTATTAATGTTAACGTTAATGGATTTATAAAGTTGTGTGGAAACAAAACAAAAGGAGGATGAAACTGACTGGGAGCTTTTGGAGGAAAATGCATGAAGGGTGACAAAGGTTCTTTACAAGTGCAGTGTGAGAGGGAACAGTGTGGGTGTACATATCGCTCAGGGCAGGAAGAGCAGCCAGAGGGGCTGGAGGTAGATTTCAGAGGAGGGTAACACCCTCTTCGTCTCTATCGGGGAACACATGGCAACACAGGATGATTTCATGCCTCCAGGTCCCTAAAGTCAGCCAGCCGCCCAACACAATGTTATCTACGGATAGGAGTGCCGGCACACACGGTCAACCATCCACCGGCAAACACCCACAAGACTTTTTCACACACGTTCAGAGGGCGACAGAAATGATTTACAATTTAATGTTGTTTCCTCAAATGAAGCAGAGTCACTTTAACAATGACCAGGACCAACAGGAAGTCATAAAACATTGCCAGGGTAAAGTGTATAAGACAGAGAACATGCTAAGCTCCCCCAAAAAATACAAACTGACCATGTGTGGTTTTATTTAATTTGTCAAATCAGCTGTAAAACTGCGCCTTGGCTTTTATTTGTTTGATTTAGAATAATTCCAGTCAAGGGTTCAGCAGGGAGGAAGAGGCTGTATTGAAGGCCTGAATGGCCTTTTCGTTGCCTTTGGCCGGTGACTGCATGTCGCACGTCTGCTGGACCTGTTGAACAATACCGTCCTTTCATTCGCTGTTTGTTTTCAGGGATGTATGGTGGGCACATAAACATACATACCCCCCTTGTCTGTCTTCAATCACCGCACACACGTAAAACACATACGCTGAACAAAGTCAATCTGTCCACACACAGCAGCCGTCTGTCCTCATGTCTGAGTTAGTTGGTTGTCTTGGGTGAGGGGTCTTGTAGATATCCCTCTTCCTGCATTTGTTTAGGCCGCTCCTTCTCTGCGGCTGCACGCTGATGCTGTGACTCCACAGTGGTGGCCAGGGGAAAATATGGCATTAAGAGTCCAAGCTTCCTACAGCTCCCTCCATATCTTGATAGCCTTGTTCTTAGAAGGGCGGAGGAGGAACTGACAAAATTTTGTTTGCTTTCATTTTGTTAAAAAATCAGTTACTGACTCTCCACAAAGAAACACAGTAATCTTGTAAAAATGTTTGAATAAAATGATCAACCGGGGACTTAGCTGAGGGCAACAGGTTCTTTTCAACACAGACATTTTGTCTTTTGTTTGTTTGTTTCAGTTGCACGAAGTCCAAGGGGAAAACCAAGGTTTCTTAAAATGAAGAATGATACAATATGTTCACAACACAGTGCACTAACACTCACTAACTCATGACCATGGGCAGAGTTTGGCTGAAAACAACTGCTTTATAACCACCCAGATTAGAAAACAGGCAGCTAACCACCCATTTCAAGTTGATTTCCCTGGTAAAATTGAGGCCATACTCTTAGTAAATACTGTTTTTCTTTAGAAAGTGAATAAACATTTCTTGAAAACACTGCATACTAATGTTCAGATGACAGTTAAATCAATACTTCAGTTAAAACATCTAAGGCAAGTCTGTTGTAATAGATGTGAATGGATCAAATGCAGTCTTACTGCACTGTGAAGACGGAAAAAAGAAAATTATATATTCACAAAGTTTTTGATGAATGATTGTTGCTGTTTAATGCAAAAATAGATTTGGGGTTTAATATGCAGTCAAGCTGTTTCATAAGGGGTTTGATGTTGCAAGATGTTGCATGAACTGAAAACACAGTGAAAGTTCTTTGAAAAAAAAAAACATGGACAACGCCCACATAGGAAAACACTGTGGTAGTGACTTAGAATCACAAGATAGCACCACCCTTAACCATACATAATTTAAACTAAATTAGCCTAAAAAATCTAAATTAACCATAACTACATAATAACAAACAAACAACTAAACAAACAAATAAAAAAAATACTTAAATTGAGACCTTAAACCAATTTGGAAAAAAGTTGAGGAAAACTGAGGTCATAAATCAAGTAATAACATTTTCAGATAGCCACTGGTCTTCTTTTTGCAACCCGTAGAGTCTCCCCCTTCTGGACATGAGAAAGAATGCAGGTTTAATGCAATTTGACTTGACATTTCAATCCCAGAGGTTGCTACTTGCCAAATCATTGAAGACGCTTTAGAAATAAGAGATGGCTGACTGGAATAATGTGGGTCACACACTATAACGCACGTGTGACCTAAATACAGGACTCCTCGTCATCGACAAATCTATCTGGGACAGATTCCCAGTCAGCAGCAGGGTCAGAGGTCAGCTGGTAAGAAGAGCATCAGTCTATATATGTAGACAGTGTTGAGCGACAGGAGTCTAAAATACACAACGAATGAGCGATCACCTGCCGTGTCAGCGCCTCACAATCCCTCACCTGTTGGCTCAGATTTAGCACCCTATAATGAGCAAACAGGGCGGATAATCATTTGCTGCCTGTGACCACGTTCTTTCTTCTCTGGGTCGGCTTGTTAACGGAGCAGCACTGTTTCACAATATCCTAGTTTGCATTGTAAAGATGTAGAGATGAGAGTGAGGATTGATGGTGTTGTATACTTTTATACACGCAAAAGTTGAAAAGTAAGAAATTGACATAAGAATAATTGTATATTCTCATTTTATATGTTCAAATGTAAAAATCTTAACATAACATATGCGTTTTTTCGGACAGTTTTCTATTAAATATATATGTTAAAAGGGATTAACATGTTATCACATTGTTTTATTTAGACTTCAGTTCACACCTTAGCTTTTTTGCAAGCCATTGTCTTTAAAAACATACTTATTAATGAGTTAGAAACCAATCATTTTTATTTAACCTTTCATAGTCTGAGATTTAAAAACTATACCTGAATAGGAAACAAGTGAGAGAAAACCAAACCTGAACCCTCTGAACATAACTGATGTATGTATTGCTTGGCATTATATTAGTACAATAAATATATAGTAAAAGGGAAATGCTTTGAAACAAAAGAAATTTCAAATTAAAATTTAAGGGAGCTGGATCAGAAAAAAAAAGGTAATTTGGAGAAGCTTACATACATTATATGCCAAAATGTCACCCTTGTTTAAGGTTTAAAAGCTAAAATAAATGATTTAACTTAAAATTTTTCATGAGGAAAGACTTTTTTAAATGTTGCAAGAGGCTGTTTTTAATCCTACGTTAGCGTCCGGATTGTTTTTGCTGACATAAACAAGTGAGTATGTCCTGGACTCAACTGACCCAACCATGAGTTCTCCGCAGTCGCCTGCCACATGTCACTGTCGTTTCAGCAGCCACCGCTGGGCTACACAGACGAGTTGGAGGGTGTTTGCACGAGTTTGCGTTCACAAGCACATGTCCATCAAGCTCGACTTTCCTCGGACGCAGGCTAGGCAGGGCTGAAATGCAGAATAGCAGGCATGGGTCAGGCTGCTGTGTGGGTGGGGTGGGTTACACTAATGCATCCTGGCAGTGGGGGCTTTTTCCATCACACACTCAAGTACACATACAGTCGTTGTTGTCTCCCTCCTCTTGCTCTTGATCTCTCTGTAACACACACACATTCAGACCTCATCCTGGCACCGCTGAGAGGCTGTGAATGATGAGATTAAGTGAAGTCGTGGAACATCACTTCTTTGTTAGAAATCACTTCATGCTGTTATTCTGTGTCAATGGAGTTCCACTTTTAAATCCATCCTGATGGGAAGCACAATGGAAATGTCAGAGAAGACTCTTAACTGAGGAAGGCTGCCTAATTAGGAATTAGCAACAGCTTTTCCATCCCTTCAAACACTCCATTAGATGGTGTCGCTGACTGAGGCCTGAGGGATGCGAGGTGCTCTGTGAACTTTTGTTTAAGGAAACTCGGAAATCACAGGCAATTCTTCCCGACGACTGTTGACCTTTTTTAAGATCCTTGAGGAAAAAAAGGTGTTTTAGCGTCCATGTCGAGGTAGCACCCTGACACAGGCTTTACAAAGAAGCTTTGTTTCGTCTTGTTCGAGCGAGAAAGAACAGACATGATGATGCGACAGGGTCACAGCTCTTGGCCAGAAATCTAGCAGGGTTGTGTCATGAGATCCTGGCTAGTTTGGTTTTCCTGCTATTATTAATGATAAACCATTTTCTCTGCCCCTTTGTCAAAGGCGCAGTTGTTGCAGAGGAGAATTTAACTATTCAGATCCTCGATTAAGCCATGGCATCAGCCGGGGGAGAAAAATTAAGCAAAGAGCGAGAATGAGGGACATCTTTGATTGCACTTAAGTAGCGCTAACAAGCCTCTCTTCAATGAGATTATTTTATCATTAAAGAAGTCGTATTTGGGGAAATAACCTTATTCGCTGCCTTGCTGAGAGTAAACATCACCATTCCTATATATTAATTACGTACAAGAGGCTGGTTAGCTTAGCTTAGCTAAATAACAAATCGGCGTAAATTCTGCTTCAGAATCAGAAAAGCTTTATTGATCCCCGGATGGGGGGGGGGGGGGATTACTTTGTTACAGCTGTTGTGTAAGAATACAGTAAAAAGTACTTTGTAATAAAAATTAAATAAATAAAAAAGTAAAAAAGCACACTAGGGTGAATATATAACAATAAAAATACAAAGCTTAAGTAAGAAAAGAGATGTACAAATAGAAATAAAAAAGAAATATAAACATGGACAAATATGTATTAATGTTATAACAGTATGATAGATTGAAATTGTTATTATTACTTGCACAGATGAACTTTGAGGCTTTTCTTCAGGTGAGGATCATCTGATTGCTTCTATTCTTTGTGCTAAGCTAAGCTAAGCTACACTACGCTAAGCAGCTTCTGTTGGTATCTTCACATTCACCAGACAAACTGTCACTCTGTTCCTTTAAAGTTAAAAAGGAAGAAACTCCAAAGAGTGACTTTGATACACCTTAAGAAGAGGACTTTTGCCAAATTAGAGGAGACAAATGTAGCACTAAAGTTGCATCATTAGTGAAGACACAGTACAGCAGTCTGTCTGTGTGCCAGCGCTCATGTACTCTGTGCCCTCGCAGCACAATTACAGCCATTTGAATGCACGTTGGCCCTCCAGCAAGGAGAATTAAACTTAAAAGATTCCCATTATATAATGCAGCATGTATCTGCAGGCGGGCTGCACATCAGAGACTGTCCTGGGTTTGAACACACACCTCATATGGCGGACGAGAAAAAGAGAAGGATGAGCTTTTTGTGTCTTCATTTTGTCTGTGGCTTTTTGTTTCGCATCCCAAACTTCAGCATTGCCTCAGCAACCTCGTGCTGGCTCCTGTTTGTTAAGGTAACGCCTGACTTTATGACTGTTTCTTCTGTGTTACCCATTTCATTAATACTGGAAATCCCCAAGTGGGTGTATTTTAAGTCTCCAAAAAAAAAAAAAGAAGAAAGAAATAAAAAGAAGCAAGGGTCATTTTTTTTCATAGATTTGCTCTTTTCTTTTATCTGTTTGTCTTTGCTTGAACATGCTTAAGAATTAATTGCACAAAACACAGAAATGCACCAGGATGTCCTTACAGAATTAAAGATTTTATCAAATAAATCTTGCATTACAAGAGCAGAGCACAGACAACAGCTGTAAACCTGAAGGACCATGCAGTAAATAAGAGCACTCTGGAAGTTTACTCCGAGCGGAATTGCCATTGATCCCAGAAAACAATTCCACTTCCCCTCCCGAAGAATGCTTCCCAGCAGAAAATAGAGCACCAGGGATGTAAGAAAAAAAAGGGGGAGAGGAAGAGGAGGAGATGGAGGAGGAGAGACAGAAGGGAGGGCCGTGGAGGGAAACACTCTTGTGATGCCCCTGCTTTTCTTCCAGTGCCCCCTGTGTGGACTAACAGTTTGGCGTTGGGACGACACTGAGCCATCCTCGAGACTCGGATCCTGAAGAAGAAGAAAATAATAATAATCCGTCTCTCACATCGAGCCTGTGGTCGGCTGCTCATCTCTGCACCATCACCTGCCATCCGTCCACTGATTTAAAAGACGCCTCAGAGTGGAAAGCCACGACTTCCAGACATCTTTCTGCAGCAGAAAAGCAGGTAAGACATCACAGAGCTGAGGTCAAAGACTGCAAGGATGCTGATATTTAAACACTGAGAGCATCCTACTACTAAAATACAGCGCTGCACTCTTGGCAGGAGAGTTTATAAGAGACTTAAAGAGCTGGCACAGGGACTGAGTGAGGCGCCTGCTGTGTGTTAGAGTCCCTGTCCTCCTCGGCAGGTACAGCTGTCCCCCTGCTCGCTCTCATTCCTTTCATCACGCTCTGTCGGTCCTCTCTGCTCATTACTCTCAGAGGAGACAAATATACTGAAACAAACTGCGGCCCTGGAGATGTTAAATCACAGAGCCACCAGCACTGTGTACGGACACTTGGAGGAGTTGTTACCACCGGGGTGTCTCAGGGGCAGAAGCTGCTCTCACTGCTGCTCGTAAATCTGAAAGGAAATGTTCCAACCACTAAAATCGTGTAAATGAATGCAGGAAAATTGACAAAATGAGACAAATTTAAAAGTTTAAAGCCAGTTTAAAGTCTGATGTGATCATTTTATTTTAAAGCCAATAAACCGCTGACGGAATTCAGAATAAAAGCATGGCGATAACAGTTTCAAAATATTGCAATAAATACGTTGAATGAGTATTTTAAGCAATACAGACTTTAGCTATAAGAAGTACATTATGCAGGTTATTTGGTGAATGACATGGATCCACTGGATTATTGATTGCATTTTAATCATCTTGCTGATTGTGTTTCAGCTAGCTACTTTAACCTGCTCTGCATTGGTAACTATCTACAGTTAGAATATGATCTCATAAAATGTTAAGCCCAAATAACAAGTATTGAAAGTGATTATATAAATGTTGATGAAAAGCCCAAAATGCACCCCTGAAATGCAAAAGAGTAATTAAAAAAAGTACCTCAGAACTGTACAATGTCTAGTAAATGCACTTATCTGCTTTCTATATCCTTTTTAATCAGAAAACAGATATATGTTACATAAGACGGATCATTTAATTGTAGATCATTTCATAACAAGTTAATAAGGGACCTTAGTGTCTTGAATGAGTATCCACAAAGAACTTTGTGACAGTGTTTTTCTCTTTGAAACAAACCAAAAAAACACTAAAAGCTCTATGTCAATGTGGCATTACTGTGACTCCTAACCACAGACTGTGGAGATAGTCTTCAAAATAAAAGACATGAGAGCAAGACACACGTTCGATCAGTCATCAGACAGAAATAGCAGCTAACCAGGAATTTCAGTCGGGAGTGAGTTAGTCAGAATTTTCCTCGCTGAAACACCTTGCAGCTGTCTGTCCTGATGGCTCCGGTGTAATGCCATATGCAGCTAAACAATGGATCATAACAGGGCTGTGGGTCTGTGTACAGTAGTGGGCAGATGAAGAGCCAGACAGCCATGTAAGGTAGCACGCAGCACATCGGCCCGCTGGCTCCTGCTGCTGTGACTGATATATGGCAGCCAGGATCCACGCCGGACCGCAGGCGGTGGCAACAGGTGACTCACATGAGCGGGAAGTGTTTTTCCCCTGGTCCCGCATCTGAGCCACATAGTAGGTCAAACTATCCCTAACTCACTACTCTAACCAGGCTAAAATTAAACATCCTTGATCGTAATCCCGGCACACATTTGGGAGATAGGCACGCTGCCCCTGCAGCCCTGCAGCAATGCAATCTGGGAATAAACCGTGCACACCTGTTGGAGTTAAAAACCTCGCTCCATGTGTGATGCATGTCTTTTAAAGTTGAACTTTGACACATGTCATCCCAGTGAAACCAATAAGCCTCATTTGTTTCCATTAAGCGCTCCATTATACCCTAAATAACCCCATGAAACCGCTTCAATCATCCAGAGAGTAAAAATAACAATCGCTGAGCCGAATAAATGCAGCCTCGGTATGTTTGGCATCCTGTATGCAGCTCGCACTGATGCAACCTGTGTATAAATGTGTTAGCACAGAGCAGTTGTGTGGTTGGTTTGACATTTTCCTCGTGCGCCGCTGTGTCTGTTTCTGAAAGGCTGCTGAGTTGTCACAACACTGCAAAATGAACCGTTACCAGCAAAGATATTTTGGTCATAGAGCTGCGGGCAGGGGCTTTTTGTTTGTGGGGTAATTATGAACTGTTAAGAAGAGTTTATTCACTCTGGTGGCAGAACTCTATCAGGGAAGCTCTTTGTCAGGACATTAATATCAGACAACGGGACCTCCGGTATACAACATGCAACAAGAGAAATAACCAACAGTTAAGTGGGAGCTGTAATATTCCCATAGGATAAAACCTCATTAATTTTACGAGATGTTTAAAGTTTTTAGAGTTTTAGATGATTATTATATCATGATTATTTAATTTAGTTGGTGTTAAAAGTTGGTGGTTCATAACATTTTTTAATAATCTGCTCCTCAAAGTCCAAGTTGATGGCTTTAGTTGACGTCTTTTTGATTCCAAAACCCCAAAATATTCAGTTAAATCTGATTTAAAGCAGAGAGAAATGATCTCGGTATTTCAGAGGCTAAAAACAGCGCTTTCTCCCATTTTCACATGGAGAACTACTTAGGGGCTAACTGATTATCAAATTAATGATTCCTCTATCACATAATCGATATTGCAGCTTTAATTATCCAACTTGGTGATACAAAGAGCCATGATGTCTGCTAATGTTTCAGACATTACCAGTCGTCAGGATGAAACCAGTAACTCAAAGCCATTCCAATTCAGTGTAAAGCGACAAAATGCATCCAATAAAATATGGTAGTTATGTATACTTTGGCCCAGTTGTAATGTCGGGTGGCAACTCATGATTATATGCCTTTTTTTCATCTTCAACATAAGAGTTAAACCTTAATGAGTTTGTTTGTATGTTTGTTTGTTTTTTTTTTTTACTTTTATTTGAAATAAATAAAATAATAAATAACTAATACCAGGACATAAGAAAATGGTAAAATAATTAATTGATTTTTTTTTTTTAAATATATAATTGTCTTACAAGAACACTATGGGAGTTCGTGGCGGTTAACAAAAACACACAGCCATAAAGTCCAAATACACATGACAGTTTTCTGATCCAGGACAAATATATATAAAGTTATCTG
>JAOWBC010000002.1:15663538-15694961 GCA_028566105.1 Hypoplectrus providencianus | reverse complement strand
ACAAAAACACACAGCCATAAAGTCCAAATACACATGACAGTTTTCTGATCCAGGACAAATATATATAAAGTTATCTGTCACCACAATCCTCTGAGGCCAAATTTGGCTCTGCATAATTTTAGTATCTGCGCTGGGGCCCCTCCAGTGTCAGCCTGTGTGGCCAAATGTGTCCCTCTAGACTATGTCAAATACATTTTTTTTCTTTACAATAAATACGTTTTCTTGCTGTGTTTTACTTTCTAGTGAAAGCGATATATCAGTGTGTCAGGTAATGTGGTTTCTAAGCCATTGTTTTCTGTGAGATTACTGAAAAATGGACTCCATCTACAATGAATGTACTAAATGTAAAACACAGTGTAAATACTGTTTCCTCCACTGATGTGAGTCTAAACATCAAACAGTCCCATTAAAGGGAAGCAGGCCCAGAAAATGTATACCGTGTCATCTAATTGCCTGTGTGTTTATAGGGCTGGTGCAGCGCAGGCAGTGGATCCTGGTCCTCTATGAGGATTCAGACTCTGTCAAACACGGCTTAGTGCTGAAAGGTGCAGATCACGAAAGGAATGTTTAAATCAACCCTGCCCCCTGTTGATCCGGGCCTGGGGATGCACTGCAGGCCGAAACTAGTTCATCAACTCAACGGGAAAAGATACATTTATGATCATCAGGTCCGAGAATGTTTTTTGTGTGTGTTTGTGTGGAGAAACTGTCCATGTCTCTGCACTCTTATTACGACTCAATTAAAGATTATTCCTAGTGATACTATGAGAGCATAAATCTGCCACATTTGCCACCAAATAGCAATAACAACAAAGCTTAATGATCCTATAAAACCTCCATCCAGGGTTTTTTTTTTTTTGCAGCCTGAGGTGCTGCAGCGGTCCCAAGCAGAGTCACTGCCCTCTAAGGCAACACGGAGGCTGCTCCAACACGCCGAGGATTTATTGTTGTGTTGTGGGGAGGAGAAAAAACACAGCATATATTCCTGTTGCTCTGCAGCGAGTCACAGCAGCAGCCGTCACTTTGCAATGATGCAGTTTAATAGCTGCTATTTCTCTCCTCACAGCTGCCTGGCTGCTCTCCAGACTGTTACTGTCAGTGCACAACAAACTCTTCCCCAGCTTGTTATTAAATTCAGGAAATCTAAACATTTCTTTTTGCATTATAAGTTTTCTGAAATTGTATGTATTTCAATAATTTGCATATATCTTCAAAACTTAATTTTAACATCATTTTATTTTGTTGGTAGAAAGAAAATAATGCTAAAAACCATGAAAAGTAAAAACAAATTTAGGAAGAAATTGTTCTTTAAATCAGTTCATGAAATGGTAAAAGGGTTATGTAAGGGTAGCTGGAGTTGAGATTTATGGCTCAGATCATGAGAAAAAACTCATTTTGATGGAAATGGCCTGTAGAGCTTTCACGACATTCTTAATGAAAATGACTATTTAAAGACATATTAGATCTAATTCATAGCAACAACAATACAGAACATTAAAACACTAAAGTGTCTTTCTAATGTTGACTGCTGAAGGAGGTTTATTCACTGTTATAGAACGCTATCTACAAAATTGTCACGGGGAAGTCCATGGATTTGGGTGCATAGCAGCGGGGTGAGTAGAGAGTAGAGAGCCCAATCTGGGACACAGTGGATGATCTGGTTGCAAACAGACTGGGGGGGTCAAAGACCAGGGGGCAGGCTTAGCAGCAGGGGCAACAGCAGCAACAGGGCGCAAGAGACGGACGGGAAAAACGAAAGAAAGGCAGAAGGTCGAACACTGGGAGCCAGTCTGTAGCGTGACACTGGAGAATACTGCATTAGCGAGTGACAACCTGGCCGAGTATGAGAGTCTGACTGGGGCTCATATAGCAGAGAGGTGACTGCTGATGCAGAGCAGGTGTGTGATTGTGGATCAGGCTCAGGTGTGTAACTGGCTGATTCAGGGCAGGTGTGTAGCTCTGCCTCAGAGATCAATGAGTTAAAAAAAAAAAAAAAAACACCTTCATTTTTGTTGTGGATGTTTTCTCTACACTTTTCTGACACGTAATGGGAGAAAATTTGTTATGAATAATGAAAAAAATCACCTGTAGTGTCTTGCCTTAAATACTGTACAGCCACGTTTAGTTAGCTGGGTTTGAGTTTGACTCGAAGCGCTGAAATGACTGGAGTCGCTGTCTTGGCTACAGTTCATAGAGAGGCTACTTTCTTGTTTAGTTTATTATTATCTCTGACACTTAGACTTTGTTTCCATGGAGCTCTTTAAACTCACCAACACTTCCTCAGGGCAGAACACACACACACACACACACACACACACACACACCGACAAAGACTAAGATATAACGTCAAAGAGAAATAACTCTGAAGGTGCATAATATCCCGTTTGCGTAGTTTTTAATTCCTTCTCACCAGATTGTCCATTACTCTGCCACAGAGATTATAAACAAATATGACAGCCATGATGGTCTACAGGCAAACCAGACGGCCCAGTGAAGGGCACAATGTGTCCCAGTAAATCCATGGTTATTGCCAGAGAGCCCACAGGAGTGCAGGTGTGATGGCCGGACAAAGCAGAAAGTGGCTGGAACAGCTCCACTGTGACCTCCCTTCCTCCCACTCCTCTTAATACCTTGTTCCTTTTGTCTTTCGGAAATCATATTGTTTAAGATTGTTTCCTCTGAGAACAGGAAGAGGCAGTCGAGGGAAGGAGACAGGGACTAAAAACTCCAGCTGATCTGAACAACACACACGCCCAGCGCTGTGAAAACACTCCATGTTATGTCGTGTGTTATTATCAGACTGTACATCACACTCCATAACTGACGTACTTGACTTTCCCACTTTATATCACTTTGTACTTCTACACCTCCACATTTGAGATCTTTTGTTTTTTTTAAACTAAATCGACTGATAGGATTTGACAGCTTGAGTTACTATTTTGGTTACAGATAAATATTTTATTTTTATGATTATTTCTAGCAATAAAAGCAGCCTTTCTTCATCCACTGCTTCAGTCCAGGCTAAAATATCTGAACAACAGGAGGATGGATTGCCATGATAATTTGTGTTGATATTAACAGTGCCCACAGGAGGAATCTTGGTGGCAGTCTCCTGAATTTATATTCAGGCCTACAATGAGGGTTGGCATGTGGTTTTGGAAAGAAATGTTTCAGTTGTTCATAGATGAGCCTTGAAATTTGCTTCAGATGTTCCTGTTGTTCTCCCCCCGGTTTACTTTAGAAACATTTTGAAAACAGGACTTTCACTTGTAGAAGAATATTTTAACGTAGCATCAGATCAGTTAATGCTTACTCTTTTCAAATGTTCACATCTTGCCACTCAATGAATATTTACTGATTAATTCTTGTCAGTTTTAATTGGATAGCATGGAATTGAACTGAACTGAATTAAACTGAGCTGTTTAGTTGAGTTGTATTGTATTGAATTTAATTAATTTGAATTTAATTGAACTGAGCTTACCTGAATTCAACTCAATTCAATTCAGCTCAATTCAATTCAATTCAATTCAATTCATTTCAATTCAATTCAATTCAGTTTAATCCAATCCAATCCAATCCAAGCAATTCAATGAAAGGGAATCAAATTGAACTGAGGTAATTTAAAGTAAATTAAATGAAACAACATTAAATTAAAGTTAATTGAACTGAATTTAATTGGATTTAATTGAATTCAATTCAATTAAAAAAAGAAAGAAAAGAAACTTTACAAAAGTAGTTTTGTCGTCTCTCATCTAGATCCATCTGATCGGCGAATTCTGCATCTGATCCAAAACATTTAGCAGCATGCCATGATTGAAAATAATTGGACACAATCACAAAGGTTAATGAATGAGTCCAGGGGGAGATGTATTGTTGCAGGCCCTGCACAGGTGAGGAAAGCCTGATGTCAGTGTTCTCTGATAAGAACGTGGCCGCTCTGTAACGTGAACCTCCTGCTATTGTGCTGGCTGGACTCTCACTCCCTTCCTTCTCCAGCTCTGTGCCTGTTTGGGATTTACTGCCAGTAAAGATCATCAGCTTCATTCAAGGAGGGCTTCGAGCCAGATCCCTGAGCGGGACGAGGACCCGCTTTACTTACTCACAGTCCAACTGGTCTCCAGCTTACGACCAGTGTGACGTTAGCGGGTATTATGTGCTGGAAAACAAGAGTCAGACCTCAAACGTTCCTGTGCTATGCATCGGAGTATCCGAACATTTCCTCTCCCACGCGCTCCTATTGGGGGTGTTTTGTTTCCCGCCTCTCCATGCTTCACAGATTAACAGCACATCGCTCTGATTTTTACATTTTATTGCCATATATATACTTCACAGAGACACTGAGGGAGGGGGAGAGACAGGCTGAGGGTCATTTAGACCATCTCTCTCACACACATAACTGCTGCCAGTGTCAGCCAGACAAGTCAAGCTCTGCACAGAGGACCGTACAATGGGAATAACTTATTATGGAAGCAACTGCTCATGGATTACGCTTCAAGGGAGATGAGAGGTGGTAAGAGAGAATATCAACTCCCTGTTTGGATTTTTTTTTCACACTCAGTGGTTGTAGAGATTATACTGTATATCCGACCTGGCACACCATTAACGTAAAAGCGGGTCTTTACACACAGCTTTTAAAGAATGTATACTATGTTTTCTCAAACCCTGCCAAGTAGGGCAGCAACTTCACATGTGTGACGTGTTGGAAAAAGCTGTCAAACTGTTATTTTCAGCCCTTTTACAGTATGTCATCTGTCTTTGATCTGCATAGAAAAAGGTGCATAGTGCATTTAGATGTCAGAGGTCACCCTTCAATGGAGTTTGATGGGTTTTCTTAACCCCTAAATGACTGGGGTCAGTTATTGCCCCCATAAAGCTGTCTAGTGAACTGCCTTATAGGGTCATTCTTGGCTGAGACTCGCCAGCCTGGCCCTGCCATGTTTGGGTCTTACCCAAACTCTCACTTATGCTGCAGGTGCAAGCACACACACATAGATGGTGAGATGTGATTGACGCCCTGATATAAATCCAGATCGCAGAGAGAGCAGTTATGAGAAGCTGTTCTGTCGTTTTGAGTGAAGCCTGCCAGTGATGCTCCACAGGCAACACAGAGGCCATGCAGCTCGGACCAGGTCACAGCATTAAAAGGACAAAGTCTCCTCGCTTTGACTTGCCCCGTGGTGGCCTGTTACGCTCTCTGTCTGTCTGTCATGCATAATCGGGGTTGGATATGTGGAATGTAAACACACATAATATAATATTGAGTCATTTCTCTTAAAACAACCGCGTTATTTACATTTACATGACTTCTCTGACTTCCCTTCGCTCTCTCTCTTTCTCTTGCTTTCATGGGAAAGTGGTTGTTCTCATGCCATGGTGTCCAGTCCTCAAGCAGTTCACAAGCAGAGGAGTTATTTTTATGCACACGAAGGCACACACACTCAGGTCATTTCATCTGCAGGGATACACGGAGGAACTCTCTGTCTATTTGAGGTGTGGAGGGACATCTGATCTGTTAAAGCACCAAGCTGTCTGTCTCACTGCCTGCAAAGCATAAAATCTTTTTATTTTAGGCTTAAAATTAATTCTGAAATATATTTAAATACCGTCAAACTTTGCTTTTCCTCATTTTAAGAAACATACGATTGGCCAGTCATGGCTTTTCCCCCTGAATATTAGCAAGAAACTTCAAGCAAAGGAAAATGTGTTTTTATTACAATATTATGTGTATGTCCCCACTGTCTATAACTGATTTTCTGTATTTCTTTTTCTTCTTTTTACCCTCCTTCTCCTCTGTCTATCCTCCACCTCAGTGTCTTCACCTTTTCACCTATAGTGCCCCTTTCTCTCACACTTTCCCTCCTTCCTGTCCGGTCTTTACTCTCAGTTGTGTTCCCGGCCTGTGAGCAGTGATGGGGGACTGGAGTCTCCTGGGGAATTTCCTAGAGGAGGTCCAGGAACACTCCACCTCGGTTGGGAAGGTCTGGCTCACCGTCCTCTTCATCTTTCGCATCCTGGTGCTGGGCACGGCAGCCGAGTCCTCCTGGGGCGATGAGCAGAGCGATTTCATGTGCGACACCCAGCAGCCCGGTTGCACCAACGTGTGTTATGACAGCGCCTTCCCCATAGCCCACATCCGCTACTGGGTGCTGCAGATTGTGTTTGTCTCCACGCCATCCTTAATCTACATGGGCCACGCCATGCACATTGTACGTAGGGAGGAGAAGATGCGGAAGAAGGAGCAGGAGGAGAGGGAGGAGAGAGGTGAAGGCGGAGAGGACCTCCAGGGGGAGAAGGAGTACCTCCAGCAGAAGGAGAGTGGGAAGTTAGTGTCATCTGATGGGGCTGGCAAGGTTCGCCTGAAAGGAGCGCTGCTGCAGACATACATCCTGAGCATCTTGATCCGAACAGTGATGGAGGTGACTTTTGTGGTGGTGCAGTACATGATGTACGGGGTGTTCCTCAGGGCGATGTACCTGTGCACATCCTGGCCCTGCCCCAACCCAGTCAACTGCTACATGTCGCGGCCCACAGAGAAGAACGTCTTCATCATCTTCATGCTGGTGGTGGCCGGGGTGTCTCTGCTGCTCTCCGTGTTGGAGCTCTACCACCTGGGCTGGAAGAGCACCAGGAGGTGTTTACGCAAAAGGGGGATGCAGAAGAGCAAACACAAGGCTGTGACCGTGGCCGTGTCTGCCGCCTTGGAGCCCAGCACCCCGACACGGCCCTCGGCCTCCTGCACCCCACCTCCCGACTTCAGCCAGTGCCTGGCCTCCCCGAGCTCCATGGACCCCATGACCTCTATGGCCTCTCATCCCTTCAACAACCGGATGGCGCTGCAGCAGAACTCAGTTAACCTGGCCACCGAGCGGCACCACAGCTGCGACAACCTCGAGGACGATGAAGACTTCCTGAGGATGAGATACGATCAAGCGGCCACGGAGATGCCCAACAGCTGCGCCCCGTCGCCTCTGCTGCACTCCGGCTTCATGAAGGACAAACGGCGCCTGAGCAAGACCAGTGGGAGCAGCAACAGGGCTCGCCAGGGTGACCTGGCAGTGTAAACAACCAGGAAGAGTGGCTGGCGAAAGAGGGTGGGGCCTTAAAAACCAGAATGAAAAATTTGACTGTAATAACTGAGTGAAGGCGTACGAAAGTAAGGCTAAATATGCAAAACAACCATTAAGCCTGACACTTGACCTTATCCTAGGAGATGGTATAATTGTTAACTTTACAAAGAGACACTGAGATCTGTGAAGCGGACCATGTGAACTTGAAATGCTTTGTGAGCGGATAGTGTTTTTGTACCAATCTGCTCCAGAGCTTGAAAACAAAAAAAAACATAACTGACAACCAAACTGCAAAAGAAAAATAATTTTGAGATGAGAACAGGGTAACAGGTGTGAAACCTGACTATTGCACATTTTATGTTTTCGTTAAACCGTTCCTGTCAAAAACTAAGAGAGATAGATCGATAGAAGATACTATGAGGTGAGAATGAAGAATGAAGTTAGGTAAAACCATTTCTTATGCAAGCAAGTTTTGAAATATTTTATAACTGCAAGACTCAAATGATTTACTTAATGTAGCGAAGGCACAATTCAAGATCACACACGGTTCTGATGTATGTCTTACTTTAATTCCTTTAGAAGAGAATAGGACGGACTGTAGCTAGCTTGTTAGCATGCTAACTCAGGAGTTATTTCTAGAAAACAATACAAAGACATCAAAACTGTTACTTCTTTATATTCCGAGGAGGTTTAAATTCATTTTAGGAATGTTTAAAACTAAAATTCTTGTTGTATCTTATACATTGGACCTATATCTAGCAGAACGAACTTTATCATTTGTATTCCCTGCTGCAAAAAAAAAAAAAAGAGATGCATGAAGAGAAAACTGGGAGTAAATATGCAATAAACTGTGAAGCTCGCCATTATATAAATTGGATGTTTATATGCAGAGAATCAAGGAAAAGTGCCTTTACAAGTGTAAAAAAATATATATCTCTTTCCATACAACATGTTTTCTATATATATTTTTCCAAAAGCCATACAAAAGACTGTAAATTTAGATAAAGCCATCTGTTGACTGCCTGACTTGATTGCACTATACCTGTGGGTCAGCAAACATAAACTGTTACTCAAGAAGAATTACTTTACAATACAAAGAGTGTAGGTTAAACTGTATTGATTTGACATGAGCCTTTGTGTGCAGAATGAAGAATGTAGCCTGTTTCCCTGTTATGGGGATTCAAGGGAAAAGAAAAGAAATAGGTTCTGCTTTGATGCTGTTAAGACGAGATATGGCCACTGGGTGGCAGCATTGCACTTAAGATTTTCAGTTTTTCTCCTGGAGCCATTGTGTAAATAATGAATTTGTCCCTATGTAATGTATGTTTTAGTTGATGTCTTTAAATGTATTTTATTTCATTTCCATTGTTGTTATTATGCTGAATAATTGTACACTGTTTATCAAAGCAGTTTGTAAATCAAAATCCACTGCAACTGGGGGTGTAATCCTGCACATCTCCTGTGGCAAACATTTAAAACAGTGACCTTGTCAGACTCTTTGTTTTCTTTCCACAGACCTTAAATGCAATAAATGTCATCACTAGCCTGTAACAAATCAATAAATCACAAACTGTTTCAATTGACCGTGTTTACCTAAAAGGTGTGTGATTCATTCAGGCATTTCTTAGATCTTTCTGCAACATCAACCAATAGAGATGTGTCTTAACTTACAGAGGCTACATAATATATTTGCAAAAATCAAAAGTGTACCAATGCGAACATTAATATAATTTCTTTGTACTGTATTTATACTTGCTATTTTTTACAATATCCTAAAGATTTGTTTATTATCTTTTACATTGTTTACTTACACTTTCACCAATTTTGATAATTTCAGAATGCATCTATACTACACTTTTCGGTAGTAATAAAAAATCTGTAAACTAGAGGAGAATTAAATGAAGATTAGCAGATGTTACAGCATACAAGAAGAAGGGTTCCCTTGCTTTTCAGATCTAGCACCACTTGTGTCTGTTCCCATCTGAAAGGACCTGCAGGAGACAGACTGGAGAGGATGTGCAGTATTTACACAAACAAAGGCTGTCTGGCCATCTCTGCCAGAAAGCTGAGCGCTAATATCCAACTTAGTCTGTCAAAAGCTGAGTGAAAACCTGCTGTAGATGCTGCCATTTTGTTTGTTTGTTGCAGATCAGATTCGACTCTGCAAAGTTACCATTGTTTCACCATTACTGTATAAAATTATGTTATATAGGACATATATAGTGGCAGTTAGGACAATGACACAGGCTGTTATTTTTTTTTTTCTTAACATCACCCATATGTTGCTAAGGTGATGTTTATATGCATTAGAAACTGCAACTGTTGTGTCGTCTCCTTATTTGCTAGATAATGTAACAGAGATCACCATTCAAGATATATGTAATTCTCAGGTATCCCTTTTGTGTCACACAGGCTCTTACTTTTGGAAAATACAGCAGTGTGGATGACATTTTTTAAAATTAAAAATGTAAATGAGATTAATCTACATTGTGGATGGAAAGTGGTTTTTTTTTTTTTTTTTAATATTTAATGAAAGAATATGTATTCAGATTATTTACCAAAAAATGTATCAAAGTGCCTCTCAAGTATGAGCAGTATGAGTCTTTTATTTTCATGTTATTACATATTATTAAATTATCATTCCTGATACATCATTCTGTATCATCCTTTTACAACTACTTTATAAACTAGGCAGGTACACATTTTATAAGCATATATAATAATATGTACTCATATATGTAACTAATATAATAACTCATAGTTATGGCTATAAAATAATGCATGTCATAAAAAGGCTGAAAAATATATATAATTCCATATGAACAGAAATAAATAATAACATAAAGGTCCAAATAAATGAAAATGCTTATATTTCATCTTTATTGTATATTTATAATACTATTTAATACTGTATTTTATAATACTATTATTATTTTTCTTCATATTTCTTCACTTATTTTGTAAACCTTCGTTTTTCTTTTTAAGGCATTCCTCTGACCAAATAGTGTAGGGGGGAGCATCACACTGTGATGCCTCTCCTGTACCGGAAACTATTTCATAGAAGAAGAAGAGAGGTCACGCTAGAGTGTGAATGCTGGGAAATGCAGTTTTATCTTCGAAGCTATAACATTTGTTTAAACTGTAGGGTAGCTTTAGGGATCCTACAGTTCCCGACATGTCGTTGGGTTTGAAGTGTTGGACAGAGTTTCCGAATGACAAGTGAATTTATCATTTACTAAACGTTCTGTTATCTAGCGAGAAAAACAGAAGAACTTCGTTTCTAAAAGTAAGTAACCCGCTAGCTTGTAAGCTGAGCTACAAAATGAAATTCGTTTCCAGGATGCAAGTAGCTCTGTGACTGCCGAGCCGGAGGTCAAACTTCATCTTATCATCTTGTTTTGTAATAAGCTAGTTTTGAAAGAGTTAACGTTAGCCGACCGGTGTTTCCGTGCTTCAGGTAGCTGTGTTGAAACCTACGGTCTGTGGTTGAAACGAGTGAAGCAATGTTTGTTGGCTTGCTCAGGATATCAGCACAATGAATAGTTCTAATCTTACAGTATTTTGGAGTTGAATGGCATGGCCAGGCCATGTGGACACAACATATTTCACGAGTATGGAAAGAAGTGAATGGAATTACCAGTGTTAAATGCATCCTCTCCATCAGCGACATCACTGACCGGAAGTTTAATTTTTATCATTTAACTTTCTGCAGTCTACATTGATTTCACTTAATTTTCTTCGACTTTCTATGAGTTTTGCTTTATTTGTTCGGTTCAGGATTTTAACAAAGCCCCCACCTCTCTTGAATGGTACGTTTGTTTTGTGTCACTTACCTAATGCAGATGTATTAATTTGATAGGCTTGCTATTCTCTTGCCATCTATTTTTTATTTTTCTAACAGCATAGTATTTTTCGATGTCATTTGGATCATTTCCTTTAAAAAGTAGTTTCACTTATTTTATTTTATGTTACTTGTCTTAATAAAGTCTTTAGATTAAAGATTAAAATGGATTATAGGGTTGCTGGACTGGATTGTTCCTGAAAGTTATTATTTTATCAAGGTTACGATCATTATAATACAGGTTTTACTTCATGTGTAGTTATTTGAGGCACTAACACACCGTGTCTGTGTTGTTCACAGCTCAGCCATGAGGAATCTTTGGACCAAAGCGGGTGTTTTAGGTTCAGTGTCAGTGGCTTTTGGTTCAATGCTGTGGTCTCAGAAAAAGACTGAACCTGACCCGGTTGCTCCCAGTTGTGCCGCTGCTGAAACAAATCCTAGTTCTCCCTACGAGCTAAAATTAGTCCAAGTCCTGTTCCGACATGGTGCTCGAACGCCGCTGAAGTCAATACCTGATGTGATGGAGGTAAAAAACAAAACATCTGCCGTTTAACATGTGCATGTGGTTCTAGTCTTATTGATATATTATAAACATCACTTGTCTTGGCACGTTTGTCTCATCCAAGGCCCAATGGGTGCCAACGCTCCTGGAGCCTCCAGCACACACCCACATCAACTATGAAGTGACAGATCTCCAGGGTGGCCCCAGGCCCCCAGCTCCTGTCGAAGACAGCTACCGGAAAAACGTACTAACCGTGAGTAGGTGTGTTTTGTGGTACGGCCAGACAAGAAAAAGGCTGATATAAACAAAAAAAATGAACGTGCAGCAACTTGTGTAGCTGGTACATGGTAAGAAGCTTCATCGCCGAATATATGCAAATAATCCTGGCAAACATTGAGGCATGCTGTAGTTGGCAAAAGATGTCGTCATACAAGTTAGTTTTTCCTGTACCAGGGCCTTGTGCAATCTACAACAGTTTCCATAAACTCTTACTGAGACAAGATACATCTGCACGTTTTATCTGCAAGCCCTGCAGTTTAGTGTGTAGTCCGATCACCTGTGGGTTATCTAGAGCTAGAGTCCGACAGATATACCTATTGACCGATATTATCAGCAGATGTTGGCCAATCATACACATATTGTTATCTGTGCATAGACTGTCCAACATGTGCTGTTACGAAAACTTTTTTTAAACAATCTCAAACAAAGAAAAACAGAGCTACCTTCTTAGTGGTGAAAAACTGGCGCACATTCCACATAAAAAGGTCAATTTTTATACCAGATCAAAAGATTTTAACAACTGCCATGCCATCGGTTATCGATGAATTCTCCCCTCTAAAATTAGTATCAAAAATCCCACATGGGTCAGGCTCTTTTATAGACTGTGTGGATTTGAATATTCCTACTGTGCATAGATGTGACGCGCCCCTCTCCCTCTAGAGGCCACTAACCCTCATTACAATATTACAGCCTCGCAGATGACATCCAAGCAGGTTTATTCATTCAGCTTCTCTCTTTAACGCTACTGAACTGTGTGTAAAGCTTCCCAGCAATATATTTCTGCCAGCCACGATGTCCTTAGAAATGATAGGTCCCTGTGCTTAGTTAGCTGCTTTGCTAAAGAGGTTTACTGACAAGATTTAGCTCGGAAGACTAAATTCCACAACATGGACTCTTGCCATCCATGTACCACATCTACTCTGGATTCCTGCACAATGTCGCAGGTGTCGATTGTTTGGCCACATCTGTGAGTACAACCTGATCCTGTTTGTCGCTCTTGGCAGGGTGGCACCTTCCCCGGTCAGCTGACCACAGTGGGCATGCAGCAGCTATATGAGCTGGGCACGAGGCTGAGGAAAAGTTACATTGAGGAGGGCTCTTTCCTCAGCTCCACCTTTAGCCCAGCAGAGGTCTAGTAAGTGTTGAAGGGGAGCAAAAACACACAATTCTCTGTACACCACAGTTTTGATACATTGTGCTCATGAGTGCCGTGCAAAGGATATCAGCCTAAATGCTTTACTATTTTGAAGTTGGCTGCCTTCCATGACCTGTTTTTCTTTTTTCCATTTTTAGTGTGCGCTCCACTAACATTGTGAGGACCATTGAATCTGCCAAGTGCCTGGTAGCAGGGCTCTTCCAGCAAAAACAGAAAGGTAGGGGAGAAACCCATATGTGCATGATGTTATTTGTAATATTCGGGATCTCACCTAATTTGTCTTTGTACATTTTCTGTCCCACCTGAAGAAATTGTGCCTATCGTAACAACGGAGGCAGAATCTGAAATCCTATATCCTAATTATCATGGATGTAAGCTGCTCAGACTTCTTGGCAGGTATGTAGACTGCATTTGCATACCAGGCCTCCAACATCCCGTGCACTCTCTACCCAGAACTAGAATCTGGAATAATGTGCTGTGCAAAATTATGAGCAGAGTTGAGATGCCTCTGACAGCTTGTCATGGTGTGTCTGTGTTTTGCGGCTGACACTGTGTGTGTTCTGTGCAGCCACCGCTGGGCAGAGTCGTCCACTCTGCCAGACATTGCAGCAGACCTGCAGAGCATCCAGAGCGCGTTGGGCATCGCTGCTCACCAGCACGTCGACTTCATCCTCATTAGGGACGACATGGTTGCCAGAGAGGTGACACCGCCGCATCATGATTCATATGACTTTTATTAGGTCTCACCACAAGCTATCAGAATACATACGATTACTATGAAAACTTGGCCTGGCTGGAGGCAGCAGCCCAGCAAGCTGCTTGTTATGCAAGATGAAACTCCACAACAGGGCTCATCAACTTTTTAGAGATTTTAATAAGCTGAAAATATAGACTGAGAGTAGAGTTTAACATTAATGGTATTTACTCATGGCTGTAATTGACGATACCTTGAATAAGTCTCATTGTCTCAGTGAAAGGAATTCACTAGCTAAAGCCCAATACAGAAATATGTCTGGATCCAACTGTTATCAGTTTTCCGGACTAACATAAATTCATTATCTATAACGCACTTAAAAAAAAAAAAAAACTGCTGTTGAATGTCACATTAATGGTTTAAATTTACTTGAGAGGCTGAAAGAGCATTTTCTGACATTTTTGCATGAAAAATTACTTATCAATTAGTTGATTATTAAGATAGTTGGTCATTTTTTTCTGTCAATCAGCTAATTAATAAGTGGTCTAATAGCAGCTTGAGCCCACAATAGACAGTAATGTGGAAAAAATAGCCGATAAAGAGAAATGAATGACTGAAATGAAAATATCTAAATAAGATGACACAAAACATGGAGGAAATCTTCATCATTTTGGAAGTTTCCTTGTTGAGGTTGTGTTGCTTAGGAGCAAAGCCGATGCTGACTGTGTCAAGTCTCTGCACATTACCAGACACACGGCCTGCCCTGTCCCTCAGTGCTGGACACCTGGAGGAATAAAGTGGAACAGAGAGCTGTGGACATGATCTACCATGTATATGAACCCAGCAAGAGGTGAGATTCAGCACAGTCAGCAGAGGAGGAGTTTTCAAAGCAAGGGTAGATTTTGGATCATTTCTTTCATGATTCACATCCCAGCTTTAACTCTTATGCTTTGCTTTTCCAGGGAGAACTTGCAGCTGTGTGTGGGACCACTGCTGCACACGTTGTTACTCAACATGGAGGACAAACTACAGGGCACCCCATCAGACCCAAACAGGTTGGACACCTTTTGATGGACACACCCATTTCTTGCACAAACTCGATTTTGTTTCATCTTTGAATGATCAACTGTCAAAATCATCTCCCAAACAGGAAGTTGTTTTTATACTCAGCACATGACACCACCTTGATTCCCTGCCTGATGGCTCTGGGGATTTTTGACATGAGATGGCCACCATATGCCGCCGATATCACTCTGGAGCTGCACCAACACCGGCAGACCAACAAGTCCTTTGTTAAAGTGTCGTACGTAGGCCAGGTAGGGGGCAAAGTGTTTTCATTTGATTAAGCTGTTGCTTTTCTTCCACCTGTTTCATTTCAAATTATCTGTCTCTGCAGGATCAACTTATACAAGGTTGCAGTGGAGTCTACTGCCCCCTAGAGGAGTTTAAGCAGGTCCTCTCAGCATACTCACTCAGCTCTGAACTCTACCACTCACTTTGTAACAGCACAGAGGGTGCAACTGAACCCTGAAGCCTCAAAAAACCTTCACATCTCTATGACTTTACACTCTAACAGGCACTATGCATCTTTTTTTTCTCACTTACACCTCCTCCATCTCCATCCAGCCACCATCAACATGGTAAACTATGTGCATATGTCCTTGATTTCAGCCTCTTTTGGAAATCTTTTAATGTCTAATTTTGAAATTACTTATCTCCATGTAACCCTGCTGTAAAAATGCTCTGTTAAAGTAGATAAGTACAGTGATACAAAATGGCATATTTGACAAGTGCTAAATAATTTTTCCATAGAGTGTTTACAGAATATCAGTTGCTTAATGCATAAATGTCTGCTTGCAGGTACTTGATTAGTTTGGTTTAATGTTAAAAGCTCCATGATTTCTAATTTACAACCCCCCCCCAAAAAAATAAAACGTATAAAGTCAGTCCTTTTTCACAGTACCATCTTAGATGTAAAAAAGCAAATTGATCTTTTAAACTCTAAATAATTGGAGAAAACATCTTGACACTGTCCTTTAAAGTGCTGGAGACTCATTAAACTAAAGATTAATAGAAATGTGTTAATCTCATTCGTATTTACTGCTTCAGGACAGTGTATAGTGCTTATGGTTTACTCAGTGCCTATGGTAATTGCAAAAAAAAGGAATATAATCAATAGTTTTTAGCCAACAGTGGAGGGCATGGAGTAATAACTATATCAGAAAAGTAAAACTTCTGAAAAGGATATATTTTTGGGGATTTCTTGCAAACTAAAACACAGGATAATATCAGCATATTGCTCAGACATTCAAACCATCGCTGTAATTTACTCTTACACTTAATCATAGATCTCAAAGGTTCACCAATGTGGCGCCAAGTCCAGTATTTGATTGCTGCTGCAATAACTGTCAATTTGGTTGTGCTCACTGCTCACAATCAAATCTTTCACATTTAATCAATTCATTCCTCAGGGTAATACTAAGATGTTCATGTACTGTATCTAATGTTAAAGATTGTACATTAGTGTGTAGATAAACTATGTACAATCTGCAGAAATGGCTTTATTCTTCTACAGCATGTTTTAAGAGTCAAGTATGAGGTCGTCTTCTTGTGGGGATTTGTTGGTACAATTCAACCACAGTATAATGTCTGCAT
Organism: Hypoplectrus providencianus; assembly: GCA_028566105.1. Classification (NCBI taxonomy): domain Eukaryota; kingdom Metazoa; phylum Chordata; class Actinopteri; order Perciformes; family Serranidae; genus Hypoplectrus; species Hypoplectrus providencianus. Next base: position 15,678,767 of record JAOWBC010000002.1, on the reverse strand, counting down.
GAATACATGCCCATTACATATAGACGTGTTACTGTGTTATAGTAACACACACACTGAACCTCTTTACTGGGTGTTTCACACAACCAGCTGCTCTAAATATAAAGGTTTGGATTGGTGAGTCATAAATAAAGATTTTGATCAATGTTGAGTGTCTTTTTTGTCACACATTGGGCTCTGTTCTATCCCTACTGGTTGTTTAAAACTTTAAAACACTGGTTAGTAAAGCGCAACTAGTTCAATAGGGATCAAATGCATCAACGTGCTCGCATCTATTTTGGAAGTGTGGTGTCCTCTGAAAGCAGCGCTCAGTAAGCGCCTCCTGATAAAATGTCAACTTGACAAATGCTGCTTCTCGGTATGACTCGCTCTCTTTGTTCTAGCTCAATGTTGGTAAGCTGGTTTGACGTGTAGCATGACAAAGACGCCACCTGGTCCACATAACTGACTAGAATGTGAATAGTCAAGAGCCACATGGACCCATACATGCACACACACGCACACACACACACTCCATAGACAACATGTATATACCAAAACAATATCTTTTATTTGTAGTCCATCACCACAGCCCTGGTAGGCTATTCTGCACCAAAGCCAATGGAGAAACACATGACAAGCTTATACAATAGAGAAAAGAGAGGAAGTCAACTGGATGGTAAGCAGTACGTGTTTACATTTCTGCGTGTCTCACTCCGGACACCACACCTGCCTTGCTAAATTTTTACCAGATCTACCTAGCTCTAGTTCTATAATACCTGGCATACCTGCTGCGGCATTCAGCCACTCCTGTCCCATTCTGCTGACCATTGGGGGGATTATTGCTGTGGGAATGATTATTACCCAGAGTCAACAAGAAGAGTCAAAACAAAACAGGAACACAACAGGAACAAGAAGAACGCACAAAGCACATCTGGGTATTAGCAGTATTATTCACGCTGGCGAAGAGTTGAGTCCTGAAAGTTTTGGAGCACCAAGTCAAATGTCATAGACAACTTGAAATGGACTGGGGATTATCATTGTGCTGCAAAGCTGCCAGGATCCTCACACTTAATGTGTTGCTCTCAATGGTAAAAAATAGAGAAAGAAGACGCTTTCTGCAGACGGTCCATGTTTGTGCTTTTTTAATAATACTATTATCTTAATGAGGTCATAGTTTGGTTTGTTATACACTGGAGTTACAAAGGAAATTAAAATAGACTAAAATTCGAATAGCCCACCAATGGTAAACAGTACAGTATTTTAGGGGGCGTTCCTCCCCCAATGAAAGTTGGGTAAGAGGAGTTGAGAGGTCACTGATAGAATGCCTATACATACAGACACATACATACATACCACACAAACATACAGTCTGTCAAGCACACACACCCACTCTCACACGTATATACTGTACAGAAACAGTCAAAACAATGGAGCGAGAGACAAGATGGAGTTCCACTAAAGTCTTCACAAAGCACAAATTCTTCTTATTCCTTTCTCTTGTTCCATACCACTTTCATGACAAATTTGTTTTTTTAAATTTGAAAAAAGTAGACATATACTGTAGCATCTCCACGCTGACTTTGAGTTAGGTTGATTCCTCTTTGATGTTGAAATTCATCTTTATAGTCAGATAATCAAAAAACACAAGAACAGTTTTGCGAAATTGATGCACAACAATCCCATACATTCTGAAGTTCATGAGTCAAAATTAAATGTTCTTGTGGCAAAAGTACTCCAATCTGGGCCTGTCCGAGTCTCCATTGGAATAGTTCCCACAGGACATTACTGGGTGACTGGTTAGCTCCATTCTGTTCGTATCTGGGTACATCCTCACTCCTGTATTATACTTCCTTTACTTGAGTCCATCAGAGTTTTCTTAACACTCTTCTCACACAGTCACCTTTACTCCATCCTTGTGTATTGTCCAAGAACATTCTACATACAAGGTTTCTGTTGGACTAGAACATTCCAGGGCCCGGACTGAACCCCATGTCCATGTCACGTGGCCTCATCTGACCCCCCATCATCATTGTCTGCTGTGGGGGGCCGCCCATGCCCTGCAGTGACATCATCATGTTAGGTGAGCCACCAGGGCCTGGGTGGGCCATTTGTCTCCCCTGCATCATCCCTCCCGGACCCCCAGGAGACATCATCCGGTGCTGGGGGCCCATCATGCCTTGGCCCATGAATCCTGGTGGCCGCATCGAGTTATGGCCTGGGTTGCCCATTGGCATGTCTTGGGGGCCCATTCCCCCACCAGGCCCCCCTGGCATCCCCCCCATCCCCTGCATGGACATCCCCATCCTCGGTGGACCATCGCCCATCATGCCCTGCATGGGGAAGCCAGAGGGGTGAGGTGGTTTTCCACCAGGGTTGTCTCCCCCGCCTCGGGGGAAGTAAGACAGAGTCTGGCTGGGCTTCTCTGACGGGATTATCCTGGACAGGTCAAACTCGGGTATTCCGGAAGCTCCTGGCCGCATCACTTCGTGAAGATCTGCATCGCTGAAACCACCTTGCATGTTGTTGAACTCTGGTCCTCCAGGGGTGTTGGGCTTGCACATACCCCCATCACCCCCTCCTCCATGAGGCATGTTCCCCATTCGTCCTCCCATAGGCCCTGCTTCCCCCTGGAAGCCCATTGGATGGCCAGGGAAACCTTGAGGACCAGGGCCATTGTGCGGAGAGAAAGGGCCTTGCTGGGACGGGGACTGGGTGAGGGGGTACGCCTGGCTTCGGTGAGGATAACCCATGCGTCCCTGGGGCATCATTTGGGGGTTTCCCATACCAGGGTCTTGTGGATTTGGTGGTATCATCATGCCATGAGGCATCATGCCTGGGCCCATATTAGGAGCATTGGGAGAGGGCATCTGTGGGGGCATGCCATGGGAGAGAGGCTGTGATCCCATTGGATTCATACCCAGAGGGCTGAGGGCAGACATGGGTCCAGCATTTCCAGGTCCCATCATACGTGGATTGCCTTGGTGATTCATTGCCATACCTATATATGCAAGACACAAAGAAGTGATTATATATTCAGTACATGCTCGTATGAGGCAGATCAAATGAGGATTATCATAAATATGGCCCAAGGTGGGTTGAATTGAAAGTTCAAATATGACATCAAATAAAAGACATTTTGGACGGTTTACCATTATTGTTCACTGATGGCAGGTTCGGGGACCGAGCAGGGGGCGAGTCATCATCAGAGCTGGCAACAGTCTTTATGGCATCATGGTAAAGAGGGGTGGAGCTGGGCATTGCAAACTTGGACATGCGTGACATCATGATGGAGAGAGGATTCTGGGATAGAGTTGGCTCAGGGGGTATGGTGTATGGACTGCCAGACGGGACGTTGCCTGGGAGGGACATGGAGCCAGATGGAGCCCCTGATGAAGGAGGGGCTGAGGGAGGGCCATTACCACCTAGAGGATGGAAAGATGAGAAAGAGAGGACATGACAAAGACATAATAAAGCTTAGCAGTTAGGACTTTTAATTTCCTGGCAGATTGTATTTCATCTGTAGTGATATGAAGCAAGAGTGTATGGTAGTCAAGGTTCACTGAAATCTCAATTCTGTGGCCACAAGAGGGTGCTACTGGACCATAACCCACCCAACCCCACCCCTCATACAGATGTGTTATCTTGAATGTGGGATGCTCTTGATAAATAAGATTCGTAGTCTATTTTAATTTTATTTTTTACTTTTGCAGACTAATTCTGGTTTTAAAAGAACTAAAAATGACAGATGTTTTACATAGGATATTCACTGAGATGTAACTAACAATGCAATACAGATCAAATTCCACACTAAACCGTTTACAAAGACATCCCAATAATAACTGGATCCAATTTAATAAAGATGCACTGGTAAAAAGAAAAGGAATTATACATGACAGAAGAAGCAGAGCGGATGAGCCGCTGAAAACACAAATTGGGGAAAGAAATTGATTGTTATACCTTGTTCCATGCCCCCCATCATGTTTGGTGAGGTGATACTGAGGGGAGGCTTTCCACCCTGAGGTGGTACTCCAGGACTCTGCATGGGTGGTTTTGGTGATGATGCCCATCCTGGAGAGGGGTTGGGAAGAGAAGGTGACCTCATGTGAACAGGAGAGGCACCTGCTGATCCCATCATGGAGTGAGGGGATTTCATTGGTGCTGAAGCTGGAGGTGGTGGAGGGGCACTGGGGCCTGTGGGACCCGTGAGCATGCCAGCCAGCTGGGACGGTGTCTGAGGGGATTTAAGGTTTCCAGAGGGAGAGCCCATCATGGGGGACTGCACTTGCCTCAGAGGAGGGGACTTAAGTGGGTTGATACTGGGAGAGTTCCCCCCTCCTGCTTGGACATTCAGATCTGCCGGCTTGCGGCCCCTCTGACCTTGTGAAGGGCCACCGGCAGGAGGGAGGTGGTTAATACGGCCATTACCTCCTGTTGGTGTAGATCTGTGCTCTGGACCAAAGGCTTGGTCTGCATGTGGACCCCTCATTCCTCCAGGACCGCCTGGGAAGGGCCGCCCAGGCCCCATAGGAAAGTCTCCTGGCTGTGTCTGCTCAGGGAAGGGAGGGCCCTGCATGGGCCGGCCTTGTGGGCCCATGTTCTCCATCGGAGGTCCTCCACCTGCTCTCATTCTCATGATCTCGTCAGGACTCATATTCATGGATGGATCTCTTAGTTTGGCAGGGTGCATATGAGGTCCTGGTCCAGGGCCAGGTCCCATGCCAAACTCAGGCCCCATTTCCCTTCCCCCCATTCCCTGGAGCCTTGAAGATGGACTCATAGGACCATCACCAGGCATTCTGGGAAACATGCCCATCCCATTACCAGGTTCCATTCCACCTCTTTGGTGCCCCATCATCCTTTGCATGTCCATCATCATCCCTGGAGGGAGACCCTTCTCTCCACCCATACCTTGGTGGAACATTGCTTCTTGGACTGACTGAGGATTAGGAAAACGCTCACCACGACCCCCTGGACCAGCAAACATTCCCCCTGGTCCTCCAGGGAATCCTCGTGCATCTCCCATCCGGGGAGGCATGTCGTCAGGCCAGCCCATTCCAGGCCTTGGGGGTCCCTCCATCTCAGGATTCATCATACCAGAGAAACCAGGCATCCTTGGCATATGTGGGGGCATACCCCTGGGGCCAGGGCCCATGCCCATGCGCTCCTGGTAGTGCTCTGGTGGACCACCTGGTCCTCCCCACATCTCTCCTGGACCCATCTGGTAGGGAGGTGGGGGGCCACGCATCATGCCACGGGGACCATGGGGGTGCATCATCATGTCTGGAGGAAGTGGCCGGTGTTGCATTTCTTGTTTCTTCCTCTTCTCTTCATAAAACTCCTGCTGCAGCTTCAACCAAGCCACCTGTTCTGGGGTCATCTGATCCCCATCTCCACAGCCCCCTGGACCCCCCATGTGTGCACCCATTTCATCTTGTGGAAATGGAGGCATGTCCCTGGGACCGTGGGGGGGACCGTGGGGTGGGCCAAAGGGTGGACCTTGTGGACGAGGTCCTCCTGGTCCCCCTGGTGGTCCGAGGCTCTGAGACTGTGCCATCATAGCCTGAAGAGGCCCCTGCTCAGACCTACGGGGTGCACCATCAGGGCCTCCATCATGGGGTCCACCATGAGCCTGTGGTGGCCCAGGAGGTGGAGCATCCCGGTCATCAGGGAAAAGCATGCGCTGAATATCTCGCAAGGTCTGCAGGGAGCGCTGGCGATGCTCCAACTGTTCTTGAGACAGACCCTCTGTGTTGGCCTCCATGTTCAAAAGCTCCTGGGCCAGCTGTTGCTGTTGTTGCTGCTGTTGGGGTGTCAGACCCGCTCCACCAGAGCCTCCACCCTGCCCTCCTTCACCTGTTGTTGGAGGGTTGAGGCCTGCCTCAGGTTGGGTGACAGGGGCCTGGTCAACTGGAGCTGTAGCGCTACTTGGGCTACTGCCGGGAAGATTTTTGGATTCCATGACTGCTGAGGATGACCCATCTTGTGGAAGAACACCAGATTGGCTCCCTTGGTTTGAAGGCTGGGGTGGGGCTGGCTCTGCCATGCCAGGTAAGGACGGTTTGGATCCAGGTTGATGGCTCTGATCTTGGGCATGGGACGGGGGTTGCTGGGGAGGCTTAGAGTCATTTCGGAGGGCGCTTGCTGCATTGTTCTTTAGAAAGAGTGACAGAAATAGGATTAAGTTATGACACTTTAATAAAAGATGCAGGGTTATGAAATCATACATGTGCATTGAGAGGGCCTGTGTGTGTCTTTACCAGGAGGAGGTGAGCTTTGTCCTTGCTGTTGGAGATATTTTTCATGTGGAAGGCTATGATGTTTTCTGTATGGCCAGTTAGAACTGCATCAGCTGCCCTGAGGACAAGAAGGCAGACAGTCAGATATCAGTCATCAGACACAATAAATATGTGTGTGTGTGTGTTGTGTGTGCTCATTTGAGAGATGGTGAGCCGGATGAATGAGTACTAGATGGGACCATGAAGGTAAAACCAAGGTCAACAGACTAAGCAAACCATTGCACGCACACACCTTCCACGGAGCATCCAAATCTTTGATCTCTAATTCTCAACAGAGTGTTAATCTAAGTGTATGCACCCACGGAGAAACACACATGCTTGTGCAGAAATACACAATGGATTTAGGCTATAACTGGGAAAGTTGGGGGGAGGAATAGAAAAGGTGGGAAGCAAGTATCTTATTGCCATACACACAAACAGCTGCAAGAAACATCAAAGACAACAACAACCAGTGATGACTGGGGCACAGAGATATACAACCTACTTGAGGCAATTGACATTGTTAGTAATTCCATTTAATTTTGAACTGCAATTCCACAAAGGGTTTCACTGTGGGTGTGTGTTTTGCTTATGTAGAAAAAGGGTTCAAGTACTGAGATGATTATTTAATTGGCCTGTCTAAACCCATTAATATATAAAATGTGTAGAGATAAGCTTTAACTGTAAACACTTATCACTAATCATAACCAAACAGACATGTGCAATATATGGATTTAAATTCAAGTTTAAAATGTCAAATTATGGCTGGAGAAGGTAGTTTCTCAGCTACAACAACATAATTGTGGTGACAGTTACAAATGGTCACGCTCAGCTTCCTTACTTGTTCGCCATCTCTGTGGTGAAGACATAAACGAGTTTTGTGCCTGGTTTCTGGCCACTAGCAGGTTCTGTTGTGGAGCTTTGGCCTCCCAGTGTATTGTGGGAGGGTGTGGAGGAGCGACTGAGTCCAGCATTGGAGGTAGAATGTGTGACCGAGTCCTGGGGCTTCACGTCACTGGAGTTGCAGTCTACAAAGAAAGAACAGGGAAGACCGCAGTTTTAGGACCAGCAATGGGCCAATGGGAAATGTAGTTCTACTGAGGAGCTGTCGTAAGTCAAGTTGATCAGCGGAGGGACTGCTATGCATGCTTGGATGAACACGTTAACACACTTACTGAAGAATCCTTTGTCATCTTCGTCACTTTCTCCCCCAGAGCACCAGTCAGCTCCACTGTACGGCTGCCTCCTCTCTGCCACACACATCCTCTTCACCCTGCTGCTGTCTGTACACACACACACACACACACACAGAGGGTTTGGGTTTATCAGCACAAGTGACAACAAGGGAGTGCAACGTATATTTTTCAAGATGTCTAACTGTTGCCTTCTCTAGACTAAGAAAAAATAAACAACTGTATGAAAACCACTTTTAAACAAAGTTATGCAGTGGTTCATGCAGTTTCCTCCATTAATCAGTGCTAAATAAATCTGATTAAACAGCCTCTACAGGAAATGATGTGTAGGATTCCCAGATGCACAGTTATAATCAAAACTGAAGCACTGCAGATGTGACACTTTTAAAGCACTGTAGGTACCTCTGTCTTGAGCAGTTCATTTTATTGGAAGCAGATAAATGTTTTGTAACGAGCGTTTCTTACCTTTTTCCTCACTAGTCGGTGTGCCGCTCTCTGGCTGTTCGAACGACTCCACTGAGGTACTCCTCTCCCTTTTCACTTTAACCTTGGAGCTTGGGCCAGAGGTCAGTCCCTGGCCATTCTTCAGCCCCATGCCCCCTGCCACGTTCTGAGCCCCTTTGGATCCCAGCGTTTTGGGGTCGCAAGGTGAGGGCTGTGATTGGCTACCAGTGCTCCCTGGTTTACCCTGATTGGGCATTTTAGAGTCCATCTGGGTGGCAGTGGAGGGGGACATGACGGGAGGTGAGCGTACCATGGCCTCCGTCTTAGGTTTAGGGCTGACACAGAAGGGGGAAAAAAGATCAGAAGCATAATTTATAGAGAGAGAAGAATTAAAGGAAAATATGATTGTTCTTTTTGCCTTCTTTTCTTCGCAACAGAGTAACCCAATGCCATTATGGTATCTGACATCTTGTATGTAGTCTTTGAAATGTTTGCAGTGGGAATTCCTTGTTCACAGCTAAACCTGAAGGAACAGACTGTAGAGTCACAGACCATCTACTGTTGCTTACTAGCTATGAGAACAGTTCAGTTCAGGCAAGCAGGACACATCCAACTGGCAAAGAACTTCCCTACCACACCCTAATCTCTTTCTCTGTCTCCCTCATGCGCGCACATACACACACACACACTCCCTTGTACAAGTAGCATTAAACAAATGCCAACATGTCCAAAAAGCACAGCCGCAGCCTAGCACACTGTATGTACATTCACACAGACACACAGCTAGTAGAAAAAGAAGGCAAAGCCAGAATTTTGGCAGTCCAGACAGCTGTTTCCAGAGGCTCCAGAACCATGAGTCAGCAGGGAAAACTTCCAACCTCAATGTACTCCCTGACCCTAAAACAGCTCTGGATCACGCATCAAGACCTTTCAGGTAAAAAAAAAAAAAAAAAAAAAAAAAAAAAAAAAAAAAAGAGCAGAGAAACTGATGTTGGATCTGCTCCACGCCAAACCTGCACTTGATCACCAAACGGCATGGGTAACGCCAAAGTGGCATGCTTACAGAGTAGGAAGTTAACACACATCTGAGTGGCAATTTTGAGCTCAGATTAAATTGTTAACATATTCAACATGAATAAATAAAAAGTACAATATTCTATTTATCAGTGCATTTATATGTAAGCCCTCTCTGTATGTGTGAAATGGGAATAAGATTAATTGAATGAAAAAAATGATGGCTTAATCTATGATTAGGAAATTGGCCTAAATTTTTATACAGATATTTTGAAGTTCTTTGGGGAAACATTTTCACCTTGACCACAGTTACCAGGAACATTTTAGGGGAGATTTCTTGAAACAATTTTTTTGCCATTGTCCCCTAAGTTTCTGACACAGCATGCTGAGGATTGTGTTTCTTTCATTGGTCATCACATACCATGTACACACACAGTAACTACTTGCCATGGCTGTACGATAGCTAGCACTGACACCTAAAAACAAAAGGTCTCAGTCTCAGACCTTTGTAGGTAAAGATGCATCTCCTCAAACTTGCACAGGTTTCTTTCACCTCGTCTGACTGCCACAGTCACGCATTCAAGATTTGCATGTAATATAAAGCCTTTAGCAACTGACTAAGCCCTGGCTTTAGAAATGTTTACACACTTTACTTAAATAGTTGGGATGGGTCACATTTCCCTGCAGGGATGAATAAAGTATGACAAAAAAAAATGCTGCTTTAGGGCCTTGGCTGAAGTTTCTGTAGACTTGCTCCGGATCAGCTTTTTCAAAATTCAAAACTCAGCACATTAACCGCCTTGCAACTGGTAAGATATTAGAGTTTCACAACATACCAAATACTGGGATGAGGGAAGCACTGATCACTCTGCAACCAGCAATATCAGCCAAAAGACTGCTTAACTTGGCATCTGTACTTGGCTGAGTGGTGCAAAATATTAAATTTTTTTTTTACAGAAAATGGTTCCATACATTACAAGTAGCCTTGGTGTTTCTGTTTTTGCAGAGACCTGTTTTTTCACTTCATTCTGTTCTGAACAGAGGGTTGAGTGTTTGTATTTGTTCTCTCTTCCCAACTGTTAATAAACACTGGCAGCTAATGTTTATTCATTTCTGATAATGTGAGATGATTTTTTTTATATTGAAATAGGTTTATGTACTGGACAGAAGCTAATGCTTCCTCAGTAAAGCCGTTTTATATGTTACTGATGAGGGAACACATGACCATGTACATATGTACTTCAGTCACTAGCCCTTAGTGGTACAGAACAACGCTGAGGATAAAAACTTGATTTAGTGACACTGACAACGACAGTGCTGTGCAACCATAAAAACAATCTGTTTAACACAGTGCAGTTGAAATTTAACTTCTGCTTGCGGTGCAGTTGTGCTGCTGCTCAAAGAGTCCGCATTAAATGCATAATTTTAATCAACATTCAGATCAGTGTTTGGCTGATTAGGCTATTAAAACAAACATCAGGATCTCACACGCATATAAACATACGCACACACACACACACACCACTGCTCATTATTAGCATCTTAGCACTCCAGAAGCGCATCGCAGCACTGCAGCCTGCAGGTGGTCGGGGAGAGTCCACTCACCTCTGCGTGTTGGTGGACGGGGAGTTCTTTAGCCTATTGGAGTGCATTGATGGGGCTCCCAGGACTACAGAACAGGGTGGAGTGATGAGCTGGTGAGGACTGCCGCTGTGTGTGAGAGGCGCTTTTGCACGCACGTTCCTGGAGCCAGGAGCAGGATTCCCAATATTGGAGAGATTTCCCCGACCGTCTTTCGTATCCTCTCGCTCTTTCTTCCCTCGCTCCTTCTTGTTGAAATGTGTCGCTGCTGTACCTGCCGCCGCTGGCCTCTCCTCTTGGACCTCCAACATTCTCTCTATGTCCTTGTCTGTGAAGCTGTGTGTGTGTGCGTGCCTGTGTGTGTGTATGTGTGTGTGTGTGTGTGTATGTGTATGTGTGAGAATGTGTGAAAAAACGATAACAATAGTCCAGGAGCCTTTTCTTATTCGATGTGTATTTCTGAAACTCCCCCAAGGGGGCTTTCAACGGCCCTTGGGCACACTGTAGAGAGAGAAGAGAGAGGAAGACAAAGAGTTAACAAAACTGGAAAAAAAAGGGCCACAGACTGAATAAACTTTAAGCAACACTCCACCCTAAATCTTTTTAGTATCAATCCACTTGTGCAGGCTTGAAGGGTGGTTATTAGAGGCTGGTCATTTTCTCTTTTCACAGTGGCTTTGGCCAGCTCTAAATCATGTCAGCAGGAATGGACTCAGTTTTTGACATGTAACAGTAGTGAACATGCAGATGTGCACAGATGCATACTGCAATAGCACTACTGTTAATGTTAGTCCAGTGTATGTGGTGTGTGAAAAGGCTCATGGTGCATGGTATAAAACTCTCTTGCAGCATTATCTCATCATACACTGTTCATATCATTGATAAGTCTGACTGAAGATTAGGCCCAAACTGAAACAGTGAACATGAATATTTTGTTTGTAAAATACTGCCACCTCTCAACACAACACTGAGTTTCACACATCTACACCAGATGTGTGAATTTGAATATTTTAATTTCACAGACTTTACTTAAGGTTTGGTCTGAAATGTCTAAATTTTGAAAAGAATTGACATGCTTTATTTTCTTTTTTAACCCTTTCAATACATTTTGACTTCAGGACTTGGCAATGCTTTGGAGTTGTTTGAAACATTTGGATCACATATCAGAAAAAAATCATAAGAAGCCACTGCAGGAATGTTACTCTACAAATAGAAATATAATGTAAGTGATCTTTATATGGAACTGTGCAGAAATTACAAGTTAAAATAGAAACAGAAATTACATTTTAATAAGGGTGCACAGCAATTCATTGCTGATTAGAATTTCTATGTTAGGATTGATTGATGAAGATTCAAGTTATTGGATACTAATGCAGGTGTACAGATTGACCAATAAGTTACAAGCAATTGCATTATAGAAATAATTTTGATTAAAAAATGTTCATGTAAAGTGATGACTATTATATTTATACTTTTAAGTTTTTGACCTCTTTCATTATTGGCATTGTGTCAACTACATCCAAAGGTCAACGTCAGTCAGGTCATACTTTGACATTAAAGAGTGTGGGTGGGATGTTATGTTAAATCCCAGTCTTACAATGTGACTTTTACAGACAGTGGAGTAGCGGCGGTGGTGTAGAAGAGGTAATACTGTGGTCCAAACTAACCACTGTGTGTTTCTGTTCCTGTGTGTGCTGAGCATGAGAATTGCATGAGAATCCTGTTGCAGAGAGCGGCCCAGTCAGTCAGATTACATTGTCATCCTGAAAATATTTAGGAGCTCTTCCAAAACACTCAACATTGTAACTGGCTCCAGAGTTCCCCTGGGGAGAAGGAGGTGGAGTGTTTGGTGGGGGTTTAGGGGGAGGGGGGTCACTGGGAACCAGACAAATACACCGACTCCTGCTACAGCAGCAGCACTCGTCTCTCGCTGGTCTACCGGAGAGTGATTTACAGCTATCAGGGCACACAGATCACTACTGCACACGAGCAGAGGCCGACTTCTCCAAGGGGACACAGAGGGGGAAGCACAGAGGAGCATTGTGTATCCAAATTACACTATTAGACCAAAATAAAAATACACTAGCTATTGATATTTACATTGCTACAAAGACATCTGTTCAGGTATAATGCCATTTCCATTTTCCAACACAACATGCTTTCATACATAAATGTGGAAGCAAGGACCAAAATTATACATGACTAAGTCTGCAGCAGCAATGTGCAGTACACCAAAATGTTAAAACAAGGGCTCAACTATGGACTTGATATACACATTCACAGTTTAACTTTTGTGCCTTAATAATTTCACACCATCAACCAAACAGACATTTTCCACTAGCATCAAATCAGCAGTTGTTGTCAGAGTTGGGGTTTTGTTTGGGCAGACTTTCGATTAAGGAAGGAAGACAATGTGTGAGGGAGGGCGAGACGATAAAGTGGCAAAAGCAGAGAAGCGGTTTGAGTTTGCTGTTGACTGTAATTTGCTCATCAAAGTGAAGCACCGACTTGCGTAAGTCACAGTGGAAAAGACCTGCCAGACAGTCACTCTGAACAAAAACACTCAATAATAACAGTCAACGTTTTATGCTTTAGCCGAAAAAAAAGTCAGGGAAAAAAGGATCATGAGGACAAAAATCCTAACCTTTTACAAGACACGTTTGACAAGTTGGAATTAAAGGGCACATTCAAATTATAATCATGTTACACTTATTTGTCAAAAGGGACTTTCAATATATGCTTTCAAGTCTTCAGAAAAATAGGAAAATTTAACATTTTGGTGTGAACTTATGAACAACTAAAAGTATTTACTTTTCTAACATGCATTACATAAGAGTGTTTTGTTTTTTAATGATACATCATGGGTGTGAGAGCGAACTACATGGACAGGGTATGCTTAAAATAAACTACAACATGATGTCTAGTCACGTCTGAGAAAAATGTCCATAGCTCTTCCTAATAGCTTAAAAGGTGGGGCTATTAGCCTGCCTTAATAAACAGGCAACAAGTGATTATCACTTAAATAGATCTCCTCCATCTTGGCTTGCTCAGAAAACTTCAGCCAATGATAGCCAAGTAGGGTCAACCACACACACTTCTTTGCTTTAGGTTGAATAACTTTGTTAGTCAAAGTGATGCAAATCTGGTTTGCCACCAAGAGCAAATGCTTCAAGCCGCTCTTAGAGACTGGAAGTGAAGCAAGATTCACCAATGTTAATTTCAAGAATGTGATAATCATATCATTTAGTTTCAAGAAAGTGGCATTCAACGTGTTTGACTCATTTGTGCATCCAAACTAGTTGTGTATCAAATTCCTAAGTTTGAAGAAGAAGAATATGATTTTTAGGCTAGAACATCTTGGAGCACCACAATACTTTATTCAGAATGGTATTTTGACATACAATTTTCTGCAGCTCATGCAATTTGGACAATGTACAAGTCCATATTGTGAATTCAATTAAATATTTATTAATTGTGCAGTTGTAGCTTCACCAAGACTCTACAATACCCTATATCGTATCATCAGAAAGCTGCAGGGGAGGTGTTCAAATGCTATTTAACCAACTAAATTCTGCTTTGTTTGAAGCATAATGGCATGTGGTTCCTAGGTGTAGTTAAAGGTGAGTTTCCAGCCTGCTTTGGTTGGTTGTGGGTATGCAGTAAATGCGCTGTCCAGACTCAAGAGAAGACATTATTCCTCCACTGTGAGTGCGAAGACGGGCCTTGACCAAGATAATGTACCACGGGGGCCTTGAGTCATGACGGCCGATGGAGTCCATTGGAAAATGTATTCAGTTTGCTAAAAGAGATCTCGTTTTACAATATCAAAGAAAAGGCCTCCTACCTCACTCAGCCCTAACTGGCACGTATGGCCTCAAGGGGTGTTATCTAAACCTAAACCCCAATCATAAACAAATGCGTGTAATGTGAGTATGTACACTCTTACAGACGCAAACAGCAGGACCTGTCAATCATCTGTTCCCTCCAATCGCACGCTAACGAGACACTAATTGGGGAGCTTGCTGACATGACTGTCATAAGGAACGCACTAACACACATACACACCCATCAGGTGTGCACACTGCAGCCCTCTGTGTGCACACACACAACAAAACACTGTAGAGGTAATCACTGAGATTTCTCTTCTTCTATCTCGAGTAAAGACGTTGAACTGTCTATCACAGCACACACGGGGAGCTGCAGTGCATGCAAGTTAATGGGAAAACAGTATAATGAGGCTCTAAAAATGAGCTTCTTGCCTCTGATATAAATATGAGGTTCCACATGAAAAGAGGGCAGAAAATAGTTCAATTCAATTAGATTTGGGTTTTCCAATGCGGGTGGCACTAAAGGGGAGCATTTCATTTCATGCTTATGTAACAGTCATCGTACGCTGGCTGAGCGCAGTGTAGACCTTCTCTGCTACGTCACCCAAATTCTTGTGAAGGGGAGATGGGAGGCTTTATACTGGTAGAGTATCCACTGGTAGGGGGGAATTAAAGGTGTGTGAATAAGAGGAGAGGATCTATGACCTTGCTGCCAACCCAGTCCACTGGATTAAATATTTAATGCAACAATGGTAAAAAGACATTATTTTGAAAAGATGAGGGGGGAAAAAAACACACAAGTGCAAGCAAACACACACACACACACACACACACAAACACACACCAACTCTCTTCCCTCATCTCAGCCCTGCTGTTGGCTGTAAAAGGGCCTGCTGATGTTTCAGCCTTATTTATG
>JAOWBC010000002.1:15648177-15661268 GCA_028566105.1 Hypoplectrus providencianus | reverse complement strand
CGCTCTCTTCACAGAGTGTGCGGGTGGGTGTCTGTGTCTGAGAGACACACACACACACACACACACACACACACACAGCTGACTCACTAGTGACACATCTGCTGGCGTAGCCTGGGCACAGTGCCATGTGTGGCGGCCAGCTCCAGCAGCAGGACTGGCACTCAGCACTCCGGCCTCCTCTGATCTCCGTCTCACACACTTCACCCTGCACTTCCATCTCTGTCCATCTGCCCTGCATCTCTGGATCTCTGGATAAGTGGGTGTGTCTTCCTTTCACACACACGCACACATTCACCTTTCTGCTCAATACAAGACAAAGAGACTGGGTAACTGGCAACAATGTGCCATTATTTCTCGTACAAAACAGGCGTGGGTGCATATTAAAGGTGTGCCAGTATCAAATGCTTACCAGTTTCAAAAGCTTACGGAACAATCATTGTGCCCAACAATGCAAAGGTTAAGAGTGCAGGGTAATAAATTTACCTCAGACTTCATGAGACACAAAAATGCATAATAAAGAGCGATATATTCGGACTTCTGGACCCTTCAAAAGCATTGAAATAACATACAATTATTAACAATATTTATCTAAGAGGGTTGGTTTGTCAATTTTTGATAACTGACTGGAAATGACTTAAATTTCTCTCCTTCACTAGCAGCAGATGTGCGAGCAATGAAAGCCAAAATGAAAAATCATGAGCAGAGCTGAAGCTGACCTGTGAACACAAACACCTACACAATGTGCGCAGTCTTGAGACAGCGAGATTTCCTCTTTATCAGGCAAATAAAACTATGCTCTCTTTCGCTTAACATTACAACTTTGCACCCTCAAACTCCAATGCACTTCAGTTGGTTCCACATATTAGCGAAGCAAAGAATCTGCGTTGCTGATTTTCTGGAAAGCAGTTGGGTCGTCAGCTTGTAATTAATCGGTAATAAGCAGAGTATCACCCACGTCCAATCAAATACTGGTGAGTGAAGGTCCATGGATTAATATCTCCAATACACCAATGGGTGCTAGCAAATTTGCTTGGATTATTTGGGGTCAAACTGCAGGAATATGCGTCAGTTAGGTGACAACATTATTTTAGACTACAGCTGTGCATTGTCTCCTCAATCTGAGAGTCTGAATCTCTCAGATTGAGTCACTTCCGAATATTATTTCATGCACAGTGAGTCAAGTCAAGTTTTCCTCGACTTGAATTTTTCTAACCTGGGTTTTTAATAAATAAATTTAAGCACTTTCAAGGTACTTAAACCTAGTCACTCAAAACTTTTATGATCACATTTCAACTTTTGGGAATGAAAAGCAAATATAGCAACAAAAGGGTTTAATTTCAATTTTTTTTTTTGAGTACATGAGTGATTGTGCGGATGAAACACCATAATATGATAAAAAAAAAATTCTCCAATGACGTAAATCCCTAACATTGACAACAAAACCGTTCAACTTATTCATTTTCCAAACTTTCATGACCGTGACGACTCCTCGTAGAAAACACTCTTCCTTTCTGTGATTTGTGGCTAAAATGAAAAGCCAAACAGAACCTCCATTTGCTTAAGAGAGACTCTGCTGCCCTCTGTGCAGACCCCGTCTTTCCGCCCTTCCCTTGACCATGCTCTCTGGTCCGTGACTCCCTCCCTCTATCCTGACGGTCGCTCCCACACTCGGGCCACATTCCTCCCTTGTTCATGCTGGGAGGACGTCTCCCTGTGGCTAAAAGCATTGTGGGAAATCCCAACTACCAGGCCCTTCAGAGGCCGAGCAAACCATTGAGGTAATGTGTAAAGGAGGCTTGCGTTCTCCGTTTGCTGGTCAAAAGGCTCTTCTAGCAAGCCATTTGCAATTACATTACACACTTACACATGAGTGTCATTAATGTCTTGAAACTGAACCTCAAAACAAACAGCACAGAAACATCAAATACCCACAGTAGAGGCGGCAGTTAATACAACCCACACTGTGCCAAAGCTCCATTTATAGCACTAAGAACATTAGGCGGGAAAGGAATGAAATTTTAAGATGTGCAGCCCAAAATATTTTTTTTCCACAGATTCCCTTTTTGTTCATTACAAATCACTACGCAACGGAAACAAAAGTGACTTCTCAACCTGTCAGACCATGTGATACAGTTCAGGCATCTCCGCTGACCTGGCATGACATCAAACAAGCATAAACATATTTTACTCAAAGCAGAACTCGCAAACACACAGAGTATACAATACATGTGCCATCTCCTCTCCTATCGTACAACAAAATTAGCACTCTGGAGAGAATATGAGCCAGATCGTGTCCCTGAATTACCCCAGTTTGCACTTGTGTGTCATTCTCATGGAATTTTAAACACACTGGCTAAGACCTGCCCAATTAGATATACAGACGCAGAGCAATATACGTGCACATACTCATTCTATTGCAAATGGAAACACCCACATGCGGCAGTAGTTAGCTGTCCTAATAATGTCGGAGATGCACTAAAAACGGCTCTACAAGTTTATGGCATCTGTTGTTCCCATGAGTCTTAAGCTTGCGTGCCTCTGAAACTATGAACGCTCTGCAACAAGACATCTAACCCAGCTATTACCCACATGCTAATACGTTGAATGCATACAGTCTTTTGTAAGTGCCTTTGTAAGTTCAGTAAAGTGGCATAAAATGCAGTCTACACATTCATCCTGATGTATTAGACAAAATGAACTTTCTTTGTTACTCCTCACACCTTATCTTCTCAGGTTAGGAGATGAAAATGTTGTTACGCTCTTTGTTGTAACACCTCTCCATACAGTTGTGTAGCACTAGTAGCTGCTCCCAAAGCTTTGGATAATGATTATTTAAGATATTTTCATACCACAATCAAAACTCTAGAATCAACACTTTTGCTCTATATGTTTGCACAAATTAGGGGTTGGTTAAACTGAGAAGTACGGAAAATACATTGACTTCCTTTGTTTCTATCAGCAGATGTCTCAAATTACAAGATGGTGACTAAAAAACATGGAGGATAAAGATATGAGCAGTTCAAATCCAATGTGGGGCACAATTTTAGACCTCACATTTTATTAGATGAATATTGATAATATCACAACTATTTGTCAACAAAATTGCATATTGGTAGTAAAAAAAAAAACGTGGGCAGATCAAGCTCAACACCATCCAGAACTGAACTACAGAAGATTATCTTTTAGGCATAATCCAATATTTAAAGCAACCAGAGAACACCCTAAATCCTATCAGACCACAACTCTGCAGAATGTTGCTCTTTAGGAATTACAATAGATCTCAGCATGTTCACATCAGTATTTGACGCACATATATTGGGAGGTCCCTGCAAATCAAAACAGCTTCCGATATTTATCAATTAACCAATATACATTTTGTTGTTCAATGTATTAACAAATCACCACTGTGTACTCTGTAAAGTGTTCCTTATTTTCTCGCAAACTAATGTGAGACAGAAGCAAAGACTTTCTGCAAAACTGGCAGAGCAGTCAAAGAACACTTGATAATGAAGATTTGACACAGTTGATGGATGCTTATCACTGGCTCGTAAAATTAGCAAACTGATTTCAAATTAAAACCAAGCTCTTTGAATTGTGTCACATGCACCAAGTTTTATGGTAAATTGACCAAATGGCAGAAAATCAGGAATCTCATCATCTCTCTACTGGAGAGCACATGGACAAAAATAAGTTGGGCCATGAGGTGTAGTGGCCAAAATCCTAATTCAAACACTACAGGCTGATTGCAGTTTGCTCTCTAAACGTCTGCTGGTTACCTCTGCCAAGGAAGTTGTGTTTTTGGGTTCGTTGTGTGTGTTTGTCTGTCTGAAACAGCAATCAATGGGTTGTTTAAACGCCCTGAGCAATAAAATACAACACATCTTCTTTGTGGCGGCCATGTTGTTTGCACATTTTGACTCAAAACTCATAATCACGCTGGAGTAGGAAGAACAGCTTCCCAAATTTGGGAACTGGAACCATCTGAGAAAAAAACAAATCAACAAATCCTATGGTCTTGGTGGAGGTCTACACTCTCTGAGTGCCAGTCTAGTTATTATTGTAAATAATAATGTAATATTGTAAATTACAGTGTTAATTTAACAAGGCTAACTGTTGAAAGTCATTCTGGTGGCTGGAAATCAGGCTGACTGGCAGCTTTTATCATAGATAGTTAGGGTGAAAGCAGTTCACAGTGGCCCCTGAGTTTCACCTAAGAGCAGCACTGTTTTAGAAGACCCCTCCCCTCAGGCCAGGAGGAGCATCATGTCTTTGCAGTAACTGTCAATCACAGCGGACAAACATGAAAGCAGAATTATAGGTACATTCTGACTCAGACAGACGCGTCCCTGAGGATCCGTTATGGGCAACAATCCCACCACACATCAACATAGACGGAGACCTCCTACACTCAAAAAGATCTGAACTGCAGTTAGTAGAAAAATCACATTCATATTTATAGCTGTAGCTGTTTGGAAAGGCACACGATGCTATAAAGACCTACTACTAGAAGTTGGTCCTCAGAGTCCCGAAATTATTTATCTTAAAATGACAGTAGCCAATTTCTTTTATTATTATAATTTATCCTTGTGACATTTCCAAGTGATGATTGAATTATACTGGTCATTGCAGGATTTTAACAATATAAAGAAAACAACACAAAGGATGCGGTTATTCTTCTACTTCTTGAAATTTGCTGTTCACCATGGATGCCTATAAAGTATGTAATAGATATTCTTGTCATTTAATCAATGAACAGTATTTAACAGTAGTTTGGGCTTTGAATAACTGGAGTTTAAGCTTCTGAAGGAACAGGGTCTAATTTATTGACAATGATTTTTAGTTGTTTTTATACAACCATTATATCCATATATTAGCAATCCCTGCTTTTACTTACAAAAATGTAAATCCCCTTTTTATGTGTTGTCTTCCATTTTATCTGGCTTTCTTGTGTTTATTGTTTAGCATTTTGTTGTTATGGTGCAATATTGCTTCCACAATTTGTAGCTCAGTGTTTCAAAACTAAATTTTTAGAGGTCTACTGATATACCAGTTTCTACTCTCTAATATTGATTGATCTGATTTTGATATCCAGTTGAATTTATTTTAAAAGAATATTTGGTGTCACCTGCTGACAAGAACTGAATAACTGACTTTAATTATATTGTTTCTAGGACATTTTTAAACTTTGTGGTCAGAGTTTTGTGTTGAAATGATAGAAATTGTGGTAAATGTTAATTCGTCACACCTGACAAGTACACTGGTATACCACTACAGGTCCAAATTAAGACTCAATGTATCAATTCATGACATATTTGACAATGAAGATAAGATAACTGCGCATTATGAGTACTGGAAGGGAAACTGTCAATATGTGCTGCAGATAATATACTTAAAGATCCTACATTATGTTATGTTTTTAAGCTATTTTAAGTTTAACTTTTAAATCTAGTAGTTTTGGGCTAATTCTTCTGAAAAGGAGTAAAAAGTGTCTTCTGTAAAGCTGTGGTTTATTAAATTCAGCTAAGCAAGAATAAAAATCAAGCACTTTTAAAGCAACTTCGAGGTGCTAAACCAATTATTTCCACTTTTAAAGCCCTTTCATTACATCTCAGATGTACCTATAAATGCAATTAAGGAAAAATAGAATTTACTGAATTCCTTTTGAGAGAACTAGGGACAACAAACAAATATGAGAATGTGGTCGTTTCATTAAAAACATTAAATTATCTTTTGTTTTCAAGGAGCATATCCGGATCTCAACAGTTAGAAATCTGGCATTTTCCAAATCTTAAGTTTTAACATAAGCCCTGAAAAATAATTTCTACCAGTAAAACACACTGTACTGAATCATCCATGATGACTTTATGTCCAGTAGCTTAGCATATTTAAGTATTTAAATTATCTTTAATTCAGCCGCACTCAAAACTTCTAAACAGGTTGAATGTAAGCTTGCAGACCCACGATTGTTACAAACTGAATAGTATTTTCCTGCTCCAAGGGAAACACTCCATAATTATCGCACTATGGAGGCCTGACGATTGTAAAAGTCATTCAGCTGATTAACTAAATTCCTAAAGTAATTGTGAATGGATGTTTCACTCAGAACACCACGTAAATGGGAAGTTGATGCTTTTTTTGCTTAATGTAAATACTCCTTTGTTTATGAGCAAACCGGACAATAAAAGAGATCATAATGAGGCAGTGCAGTGAAAATAAACATTTCAAGCAGCAGAAAAAATAGGGACACACTTGGGTTTAATCTACTGTATGAACGGGGAGTGGATCCTCCTGCCACCCACTGCACATGCGATGAGACAAACCGCCCCACCAACACATCCCTCCATGTCATACACAACACAAGCCTTGCAAGTTTTAATTAGAAAACCCATGAAGCAAACAAATGCACAGTAACATGAGAGGCCAATACACAGAGGAGAAAAATAAATCCTTTGCCGCTTTACATCAATATCCATTTCCCTGCGTCCTTCACCTCACTGTGGTTTTTGGTTAACACGCTTAGGATTAGATAGCAGATAAATAAACAGTGTGGACAGCGTTCTCAGGGAGAGCGCCCTGACCGTGTTGTGTCCTCAGCATGTGCAGATCAGAGAATGAGACCAAACATCGCGCTGATAGTCCGAAGCAGTGAGGTCCTTTTTTCCTCAAGCCGCTTCCCCCGAGCATCAAGAGTGGCTGCACAGGGCTCACCCGCTCTACAATTCAAGGCCTCTCTCATCAGACTGCAGCTATCAGTGTAGGCACATCCATAGATAAATGTCAAAGAGATAGTGACTGATGTTAGGAAGAGCCTGTGCCTGGCTTGTTACTGTTGCATCAGAGCAATGTTAAGCTATCAAGTTATGACACCGGTTAGTCTTTGAGTGCAGGACACAAGTGTTTGCTGCCAGGTTTTAAAAAAGACACAACATTATAGTCAGGAAAAGGTGCGAAATGTTCCTGAGGCAAACAGATACATTTTATTATTCTTTACCGAATCATACATATGGTGGAAACAAGCGCTGCTTTATTGCTACACCATGGCTGAGTCCAAAAATCACTACTCTCTGGGGCCTTCATGTAGAAACTCTATAGTGATGCGGTAAATTGAGATCTTGGACACTAAATATTTGTCAATTACCATCAACACTGAAAAGGGTGGTGTCGCATGACTGATAATTGAAAATACATACATTTACAGATTCATATAATGTGGGATCATTGGCAGATAGTATTGCTTTGTGTCATTTAATTCCATTGTGTGGATTTGTGAGGACACTAAAGAGTGCATAAACTAAAGTGACTCAATGCAAATATGCTTAGGGTTAGCACAGCTTTTATGAATTCAAGCACTTTCAAGGCACGTAAACCAAAAATGTCCAGACTCTTGAACCCTTTACTCTTACATCATAATTGGCACTCTTTATGCAACTGCAAAAAAGGATAGTCGCCCTCATGGGGGCCTAAAACGGAAAGGAATCATTTTCATTTTGGCGCCTGTGTCAGTCAAACTATCTCTGATTTCGTATGAGACGCAAGGATACAACAAACAAATGTGACAGCGGGAGCGTTTCATTCAAAATATTAAAAGATTTGATGTTTAGATGAATGACTGTGTTGATGAAAAAGCAAATTATGTTGGAATATAAACATTTTTCGATGAGTATATTCAAATTTAAGCACATTTGTGACCTAGAAAACATAGCACTTATAACTAGGGCATTTTCGAAACTTATATAGCAAATATGGAATGATTTAGGATAAGGTAATTTTGATACTTGCTTCTTGGTATTTCTACAGTTATGCTTTCATAGAAGGGAAACTGTGAAAAAACAGTGATGAGAAAACAGCCTTTATGTGCACTCTGTCATGGATGTATGCTTCTGAGAACAGGGGAGATGTGTACGTATGAAAGAAACTCTGTGATAAAGTGTGGAGAAGAAAAAAAAAGCAAGAGTTGAGCTGGGTTACCTCAGAAGCCCCCCTGCCCTTTCAGCAGGGCCTCATATGGAGAACCAGGCCTCAGGTCCCCTGGGCACTGATGTCTGCTCTCCACTCGACTCCTCCCAGCAGTCAGCCAAGGAGGCTGTGCAGGAACCTGGCCCACTCACGACACCTTACAGCCACAAGTCATTCACACCTGGAACAGAGGGAGATAACTTTGCTCATCGGGCGAAGCATAAACAAGCAAATGGCAAGGAAAAGCACTCAGTCACTCATGTTGACAAGACCAACATGTAGCAAACACATAACCAGCGCAAAGCTTGGGTCATTAGGGGCAACAGTAGCAGTGTATACTCGCCTTTTTTAACCCAGACACTCATTTATACTTCAGTTATCGACCGGTGTACACATCAGGGACTACAAAACAGCGTATGATACTCTACCAAGAACTTCCTTGCTTCCTCCTACTCCAAATATCAGCTGTGGGATTGAAACAGCTACTTTTTTTTTTTTTACACCTCAATATTGCAAGAAAAAAAAAACGCTATAAGTAGCGACCACTGAAAAGATAAATATGATACAGCCTTAAGACTATGAAACAGATACACATCCGTGGCAGACAGCAGTGTTGCCTAGCAATTCAAGAGACCAGAGTCCTAATAGGAAGGTCTGTGGTTCAATCACAGCAACTGGCAGATATGCTTCAAACAGTCCTTGGACAAGACACTGAACCCGTACCTGCTAACTCAAGGGTCGCTCTGGATAACAGCATCAGGTTAATGACTTTGAAGAAGTCAAACTGCAACAACGCTGCAGAAATGTTCTCTTTACAATTATGACAGAGAAATCATAGAATAAAAAGACATGATGCTGAATATGCATTAATTGGGAAATTTAAATTGAAATCCTTACAAGATGTAGTATAATAAGAAAATTAATAACACCTACTAAAAGTCCATTAAAGATAACAAGACCTTATTCATTAGAGGAGTAGATTCCCAAAATTCCCAGGTTTAAGATGCTTTTCTCAAAGCATTTTAACACGAAAGGACCTGTAGATTTTTAAACGCACAAGTTAAGTTTTAAGAGGGGAAAAGAAAAGATTGGTTAAACTAAAAACACTAAACACATTCTTTGCCATGTTTAGCTTTCTTGGTCTTGCCAAGGTAACACAGCACAATGCCCCACAAGTTACTCACAAACGGGCCTACTCGAGGAAGTCGTCCTAAAATACACTCAGGCATCTACAAACCTAAAACTCTGCAAATAAACGTAAAGCACACAACAACTACAGAGACTAGACTTCCCCCCTGAAATCTCAGCGCCTCACTGGACAACTCTTGGCGGACAAAGTAATTCCATGGCGCTTGAAACTCCAGGAACTTTTTTTTCTTTTTCCTAAAAGAAGTTGTTCCTGTTTCGCCAGAGAACTGGGGGGGAAGGGAGGACTTCAGCACTTGCATTCATGGAGCGTCGGCCAGCGCAAACAAAGTCTTCCCCGAAGAGGGAGGCACTGGACGGCGGCTGAGAGCGAGAACAACGACGTCGGCCACAAGCACACACAAAAAAACACGAAATGAGATTCATTTTAGGGCTTTGTCGGCTAATAAAACAATCCAGGCCCTCCTTAGGCAAACGTTCATTTTCAAGTTCTGCTAGCTCCGTTAACAATGTAACAATTAAATCGCTCGGCAGATGATAGGGCTGGCCGACACAATCAGCAGCCGAGGCCTATAATCTCGCTACGCGTTTATAAATCTTATCAAACACATTTTTAATAAAGGAAATACAATACCAGCGGTGTGGTACTCCCGAAGAATGCAGAACATGCATGCTGCATTGTATCCTTTTTTCATTTTCACGAAGCACGGGCGGTCCTCCAGTATAATGGGGTAAAAACCAATATTTCTCCGCGGGTTTTACACCATGCCGAAAACATCGTGAATAATCCGCTTTTGGTGCGCTGGAAAAATCGGCATTTACGGTTGAAAGGGTGCTCACTGTCTGCCAGGGCCAGACACGACGTGGGTTTGCTAGCCAGCCTTCGGGGACAGAGGCAGAGAAGAACGGATACCGGAGTGTGATGTCCCCGGGAGGAGGACCCGCGTGTGCCCGTTGCCAGGAGGCGAGCTGTGGTACCGACACTTTCCACCTGGATTTGAGAAAAGGAGCACTCACCTGGAATGTTGGCTTAATTTCCGTTTTCCTCAAACGACGGATTCATACCGTACACTAATCAAATCACAACATTATCACGGGAACATTATAAAATAGAAATATGTCTCCCCCCTTTCGCCCGAGCTTTCCAGTGGTCCTACTCCATTACATCCCAGTCAAGATTTCCTGTCGTCTCTCCCCCCTCCGTTCCGACGCAATGGTTCAGCCCGAATTCTAAGTAGCAATTCTAGGTCAGGTCTGTGTGCCAGTGAGAATGTTACTGTCGGACAGCAGCGAGACGCCAGCGTCCACTCCATGTAACACGGTAAACACTAAAACATACAAGCACACAGAGGGTGACAACACGCTTTAACTGTTGTTTGAAAAAAATATTTAATTTTACTCGGTACAGTTTGTCTTTGTGGAGCCATCGAACTTCCCCCATCAAACTCGGCAGTAGTTAAGCACCAAACTTGAGGAAGTTTTTACAGAACTGTGTTTTTCACGTGCAATTTTGCACCAGTTTTACAGTTGATTAATTAAAGGTAGTCATTTTTAAATAGGGGTACATCCAGCTCCCTAATAATGACACTTGCTGCTTTTCCTTTATGTGGTAGTAAACATCTTAAAGGGACAGTTCACCCCAAAATCATAAATTCACATTTCTTCTGTTATGCCTACCTGTAGTGCCAGCCTATGATGTGCTGAGTCTCAAAGACTGGCACTCATATAGACAATGAAACGATATGGCACTCAACTTGTGGTGCCATAAGTGCCAAAGAAACTATGTGCAAAACTCAACAGCAAAGTCTCTTTCTAAAAATCATGACATGGTTACTCAAGCTAGTACACTCACTTGTATTTATTTGACCGTTGTTTTATCTTACGTAACAAACGTAACAAACTCTTTATTTTGCATTTAACATTATTGTTAAATGCATTGTTTGGTGCTTTGGGCATCAAAAGAAAAGTTCCAAATTGAAACAGTCCACATTGACAAATGGCACCACTCCGTATATAATGTTTAATTTTTTAATATCTCTAGTTCCATGTTAATAATTATGCTTTTCTGTTTTTCATTTTAGTGATATTAAACACCTTAAAGGCACAGTTCTTTCTTCTCAGGACTACATATAATGCTAGCCCAGGAATGCTACCTTAACTAAAAAGAAATGTTCAAAAAGAGAGAAACAAAAGTTGAAATGGAGTCCTATTTAGAGCCTAACAATGAAGGTGAAACTACTTATTACACCAAAATTAGCCTAGAAACATGACTAAAGGTTCATTATGAGCATTAATTGATATGATATTTATATTTACGTTATATATTTGTCATTGTCACAGGGAGCTAATTCAGATGGCCTAAAGCTGCAGCTTGCCTACCCCTGTGCTAGCTTATTTATCAGTCTAGGTTGTTTTGGTGTGAGTTCCTGAATGTTGGAGTTAGAAGTCATCAAGAGTTTTTCCTTCTCTCCCATATTATGTAAAGATGTGGCACTTGACTTGTGATGCTTAAAACCCCCCAAACTGTTTTTCAATAGAAATGTCTCTCTATATAAATCATGACACAGTTACTCAAGATAATCTACTGACTTCCAGGTTTTGGAGTGCTTGTCAAGACAATTAAAGATGTCAGCATGGGTTTTAGGATTTTAAGTAGCATTTTCTGCACCTTCTGATGATATCGATTAAATTATCTGTGGAGGGAGAAGAACTCATACCCTTTACTTCGGAAAAAGTGAAATAACCTGCTGTAGAATAAAAGTTCCCCACAGTATGTGCACAAAGTATCATAGTAAAAGAACTGAAGAGGCGCAGACATAAATAATATATCACTCATAGTGATGCATTAAAGTGCACGTCACTTAGTATTTGCAGCTGCTAATGGCTAATTTTAATTATTTCATCTGCAGGCAGGTTTTTTAATGTAATACATACATCATACATCATACTGTATTGCTCTATTTATATTTTGTATAAATAATTTGAAGTTTTCAAATAAATGCTGTGGAATAAAAAAGAAAAAAGTAAAATATTTCCATCCAAACTGTGGTCACACAGAAGTAGAAAGAGCCATAAAATGACAATTTTACAATTACAAGGTACTTAAAATTCTAATTAAATACAGTACTTGATAATAATGCTTAGTTACCTTCCATCACTGTAATATCAATTATCAAGAAAGTAATAGGCAAAATGGTCCAATGAGTGTTACTCTCACCACTGACATTAAGCCATTTATAAAATGAACATGCTGGTTATTTTTTTTGTCCAGATGTTTTTCTTCGTGGATGAAGCTGTCAATCCAGCAGCATCTGTAATACAATGTGTTGGGCTTTCCTTTTTCTTTTTTTATAGAAGCCCTGCCTGGCTGTATTTGCATTAAAGGAGTACAGTAAAGTTAAGTCAATACACAACAGTTGGGGAAAAATATAAAAGGTAAAACAACGTTGAAATCATCATAAATAAATAAAAGAAGCAGCAAAGGTTGCGATATTTAGGTCCCGAGCACAGAATGGGTGCGAGGACCCTATTGAAATTGAAGGAATTTTGAGTTTTGCTGTTGTTGTTTATTTGGCCCACAGTGTGGATTCCAAAAACCCTTAATCCTACATTTCCCACAATGCCACAATTTCTTAACTGATCCTTCCTGCCTCGCATGTCTTTCAAACTCCACCTCCAGTTTGTGACTCATGTTTTCTACAGTTTTTAAGCTCCCGCTGAGATAACCTGATGAAACAGACCTTTATAATAATGCGTAACATTGTCTCAATTCCCCTTGAAGACACTCACAAGCATATGAGTATGTGTTTCATACTTAACTGACAAAAACTTTGTTCATTAATCACATGATTTCTGGGTTACCCCCAAAATATCAAAGCTGCAGTCATCATGATGCAAACTGTAGTCATTTGATGAACAATGAATGTTAAAAACAGAAAGGATGGATGGATGGATGGATGGATGGATGGATGGATGGATGGATGGATGGA
>JAOWBC010000002.1:15604110-15635226 GCA_028566105.1 Hypoplectrus providencianus | reverse complement strand
CACACACACACACACACACACACACATAAATAGCACAAACAGGATACACACAGATTGTTAGTAAACAGATTAAATTGGAGAAGCTATTCACACTGGCATGCACGCAGAGATACACACACACAGACAAATATGCAGATGCACATATGAGCATCTGTGTGTGTATGCTCACACACGCACACAATTCACACTGCAGGACCACTTCAGGTTTCATCATCTTCTTTTCCTTTTTTTTTTGCTTTCTTTCTCTTGAGAGCTGGGGAGGAGGGGGGACCAGAGGAGGGGAGTGTGTGTGTGTGTGTGTGTGTGTGTGTGTGTGTGTGTGTGTGTGTGTTGGGGGGGTGTCTCATTCCCTCTCTTTTGTTGCTGCTGGGGAGAGAGAGCACATATCCATACAGAACGCTCTCTCCAGCCCCATTCACACCCACACACCGCTCCCTCCCTCCCTCTCCTCTCCCCACACACACACACACACACACACATCCACAAAGATACAACATCAAAGAGCCGCCACCGCCGAAGGATTACTTCAGCCACACACTGGCTCCTCAATCCGGGTCTGTTCCTCTTGTGGAACCCCCCTCTCGCCTGGCTGCACTTGGTACGGCCCAAGCATTCCTGCCAAGTAGCTTTCACACATGGAGGGGAAGCTTGTCTCAAGCAATTGCTGACAAGCTACAAACAAGACGGCCTCCCTTTCCCTCTCGCTCTCTCCCCTTTCCCCCCCCCTCCTCTCTCTCTCTTCTCTCACCCTCTCAACCCAGGTCTCTTCTCTTCTCCTTACTCTTTCCAACCTCTCCATCCCCCCTTCTTTTTTTTTCCTCCTCTCCTTCTCCCCCAAATCTCCCTCCCCCCCTTCTCTCTCTCTCTCTCTCCCTCTCTCTCTTTCGCTCTCTGAGAATGTGGGGGCCCCACTAGCATAAATTGTCAGCTGTTCCTGGGCGTACTCTCCATGGCTCCCTAAACTCACATAAGCCTGCATATGCAGTCGCTGCTGGGACAAGGGTAACCCAAGTAAGCCCTGTTGGTTATGAGTCTGAAAAAGTATACCGAGGCCCCCGAATAATGCTGCAGTGTGAAGGCACTGAGAGTTTTACTCTATAATAAGCTGCAACAGATACTCGGGCTAATGGTATTTTGGGGTTAGCATCAACATGCCTTCTTTTTGGCCTTTTTAATTCATAACTGCAAGCACCTGGTCCACACAATATCATAATCTGTATCTTTATTATGCACAAGCAGTTTCATTCTGGGACTGTTATTTTTCTTTTCTGCAATCCAAGAGTTCATTCAACTTGCAAACAGGGTGACTTTTATTGACCCTTTGAGAGTTTACAGTGCTTAAACCCCAATCATTAACCTTTTTCTTAGTCTTTATGATTATGAATATGATGCCCACTTCAATGGCTAATTAAACATAAGAGCTATATATTTTTTAAATCATCTATTATTTTTATTCTTAACCAGAAGATGTGGAGGGATTTCACAAAATGATCACATCGTTCCAGCACTCTGGTCAACATTTGCCGCTTTTCAATGTACTCTATAAGAAATAAAAGCTTTGTTATTTTCCCTTCCTTTAAAAAAAACTCCACATTATGGGTGTGTGGAGGTTTCCAGAGGTAGGGGCTCATGTTGCTTGTATGTAGTCTCATTGTTTCCCAGCAGCCATTGTTATCCACTAGTGCAGGCTGTCATCTAGTGTCAGGTTTGGGTACTGTTAAAGAAGCAACACGTTTGGGTTTCTTTTTTCTTTTTCTTTTTATCTGGGAGGCACCAAAAAAGACTTTAAGGTGGACATATTGTACTTATTACAGATTCATACTGGTATTTTATTTCCTATCATGACATTATTTTTTTTCTAAGTCTGTTACTGTGAGGCTCCCCTCTGATAAGGCCCACAGAAACGCAGCCTTGACCAATCTTTAATTTACTATCTTAGTTTTACTTAATTCCTGGATGCCTATGGGACCATGATTAGATGATTATCATAATTACTAGATCCCATAGACAGATAATTTCTGGATTAGGGAATGTTGAATAACCCAGTAAAATTCCCTCATAGTAATCTATTTATGTACAATATTTAACCAAAACACACATTTAGACATTTCCATGGGATCTTCTTATTCAACTAATGAAACAAATAATATATTGATGTTTTCACCTACATTAACAGAGCATCCCCTTAATCAACTGCCCATGAAGGCCAGCCTTTCATGTTGAAATATCTATCTTTTCAAAGATGCTTTTATATTAAAAAACATGTACTTTTCTTACATTTTCTCTCAGAATTCATCCACCTGTAAGAATGTCTGTACTCATTTTAAAAGAAATTCATCTTAACTGTGACTACAGGTTTGTGTTGGTGTCTGTATCTGCAGAGAAACTGCCCTCTGCCTGTCTTTTCTTTTCCCTTTGCGGTGTTCAGGATGTTTTTGGATGTTAAACTTTGATTAAAAATAATAATAATAAAATACGTCCCCTTTAAGTGAGATTAGCAGCTCTTCATAACATGACGTGCAGTATTACAGCAGCTCGTTCACTTCAGTCACAGAATAAATGAGATACAGACACAATCACGGGCCTTTGGTTTTGGGCGCAGATACACTGGCAGTGAAACCTGTGTAGTCAAAGAATTATGAAGTGATACACTCGAAGAAGAGAGAAATATTAATGGGAATGTTTTTTAGCCGAGCGTTACACAAATTGAACAAAGAAGTCCTCGCTTCCTCTGTCTGTCTGGTTTGATGAACATTCTCGTTACAGCAAATACGCCAGTGAGATTTCTTTGCTGAAATATTCTCTTTTGACTGTTCCTCTTAGCAGTTAGTGAGAGCTACAGTAGATTCTGCTGCAGAGCAGTTTGGGCTGCAGCAACTTGCTTCAAACGATTCAACATGTGTCAAAGTGTGAAATGTATACAGCAATTTGAGAATGCATTCACATACACAAACAAATACAACGTAAGTCAATACCAGCCACTACATGTATGTATTTCTAGCCTGGGGCAAGCATATAGAACATTTGATTTTTTAATTCTTCTTGAGCATACAAATGTTGAAAAGGCATTTTGAATTTGTTTACATTCATGTACAGAGCCACCAGCACTTACACGTAACATGCATTCGTAGTGTTTCAAAACACACTTGTTTTTTTTTTTTTATCCTTGTTTATTCCTGCATCCTTTGCACTATTGTTTACAAATGTCATTGTTGTTGTGTCTAACATATGAAGATATTTTTTAGCATATTTATTTATTTATTTATGTATATAATACACAATATCCATGTTTACCTTGTACCTAGCTTTTTTTCGCACTTGTTAAGATGTTATGCCTACATGGAGAGTCACAAAAACCAGAGTAAAATCTTTAGAGGTGCACATGAGCCAAAAAGCTGCTATTGATCTGGGAAAATGTTTTTGAAGTCTTGCTCTTTTTAGAGATTTAAATAACATTGACATACAAAAAGTGTGCATATCTACATGAAAACAGAGTGCAATAATGCATGGAGGTGAGGCGTTATTGTTCAGAGCTGCTGCAGGAAAAAACAACCTCCTCTGGACAACATCTAGCTGGGAGAAAGACTTCAGGTCCCAGAAACCTGCAGGGACACAAATCCCACTTATCGTCTTAAAATGAGACCCTGTTTTTGCTCCGGACAGACTTGGATTTGATTCAGACTCATTGGATCTTCTCATCAACTTTACTTAGACACGATTATTTTGGTCTTGACTTCAGTCGACTGGAGGAACAAACAAATTCATTCAGCAGACAAACACTGGCAAAGTAGAATTTGCACACTGCTCAACATTTTATGCCCTGTTGCTGTGTATGTCAGATGTTGTGGTAATGAGGATCTGATTGCTTAAACCTTTTTTTTTTTTTTTTTTAACGCAACAGTGCATAAAAATGAAGATGGGAACAGAGAGCAGTGTGCAGATTCTACTTTTAGGCATACCTTTTTTTTTTTTTTTTTTACATGGAAGCATTTTAAAAGGAACTTTATGTTGGAAATAAAACCCATGTAGAATCATTTACATTTATTCTTTTTTATTTACCAATTGCACATTTGTCACAACTGGAATAAACATTTCAGAAACAGACATCTCTCCCTCTGTAATGAGCCATTAGTCTGCAGCACCTTCAGCCTCCAGCTCCCCTAAACTTCAGATGCTCTTTGTCCTGACAGTACATCAAATCATTCAAATAACTTTCTTCTATGTCTACTTTCTCATGCTCCCGTTTGGATTTATCTGTCCTATTTTTTTTCTGATTTGTTCTAATCTGCATTATCGTTTTTATAAAGCAGCGAAGTATTCCTGCGCACACCGCTCCATCCTTTTGTTTTCTTATTATGCCGGTATTAATGAGAACAAGACAAAATGCAAATGTGCCTTTTCACTTTCTGTCTTGTACATGTGATTTACATCTGAAATTTGAATACATTTGATTTAGGTAAATAATGCTGCACATCCACCTTCACCCCAATTCATTAATGCATTTAGAAATCAGGAAATTAATTCCTAAACCGCCTTAACTTGATCATATTTGTTGTTTTATTTCCACATTTTAGATGCATTGATCACCAAACTAAACTCAAAATGCAGTGATTTCCAAAAATATGTTTGACTCTCTTGCTTACATACAATCACTTGCTCCTTCCTGTATTTTTTTCAATTCCTGTCAAAATGTATTGATGCAGTAGCAACATTACATCCAAAGGGATCATCAGAGTTTAATCTTAAGTGGTTGAAATTTTGTCTGCATTTACTCTTCTTCTGCTGAACATTTGAGAAGACAAAGACCTCCATTTCTGCTGCAAAACATCAGTGACAAAGGATGCAAAGAAGTGATTCATGCCAAAAGCTTTTTCCTCATTCAGCCTGGATCACGACCTCCACATCCTCCTCCTCCTAAATACAGTGCTGAACCCACAGCAGATGCATCAGTTCATTCATGTTTTGGATGGAAAGCTTTTTTTCCCAGATAAATCATATTTAGTCTTTAAGGCTACATGCATGTTGAATTTTATAAAATGAATTATTGACATTCTGGTAATAATACACATAATATTGTGTATATAATCCAGAGCCTCTGCTTTCACTTAATGCTCACAGATGATCTCACCCTTATTTAGGGTAATTTATTTACCAAAAAAAAAAAAAATAATGTAGAGAAATTCTGATGACAACCCGGTTATTTAAAATCTTTTGTCCATAAAATTCCGAATTTTAATTTTTTTAAAGTGCCACGTTCTTGATGCATGTTTGTCTGGCAAGATATTGTAAATAATACTGCAGAAGCTTTAATAGTTTATTATTATTGATGCAATGGCTACAGTGCTGTTACCTTCAATTACAGTACAATACATATTAGACCTGAAATTAAAAGCCAGAACAACAGGATATAAAAGGCAAAAATTTATTCAGTCTTTTAACAGAGCAACAGACAGCTCATTTATTTCTAAAATCAATTTGTGAAACATAAACATCTCCTTGTGTGAACACATTGCGTTTATTCAGTAGGAGGGGGGGGGTGAAGTAGAACAAGACGACGAGTCTTTTCTTGGATCGCAGTGGAACAAGAGATCAATAAAACATCTGTCATGACACAGCTGTGTTGATTACTATTCAGAAATTCACATTAAAAACGAGACACGTTTCCCTTTTTAAAATTGGCAGCCTTAGAAAAGACAGTGGACCACAAATGGCCAGCAGAAACACATGCAGTGGTGTCACCATACCAGTCACATCCCGACTCACGGACTATTAGAGACGAGCAGGTCAATACGAAAGGAGGGACAGACCGGTCAAGTCGTTTTAAAAGTTAGCACATCGAAAGGACAAAGACCCACTGAAACACCCAAGGGACAGTCACTCCTAAGACCCCTGCCGACTTCAAGTATTCCCTCCAGCACTTGCATCACTTCAAGTATTCCCGCCGTGGACAAACCTTCAATTTCACCACCACTTCTTAGGTTTACAACAAAAGCTATGATATAAGTGCACTCAAAAATTCAGCTATACATACAAAAATAATAACAATAAGTAGCAGTAATAGTTATAACAATCACTTTACATTTCATTTTATACACAACCGTGACATTAAATCACTTTATACCGTGGCATCACAATCCCCGCCCCCTGAGTGTAATGTTCAAGTTTAACTTTCTGTCGCTACGGATACGCAAACAGGACCAGCAACCTTTGTTTGGTTATTTAAATAACATTAGCGATCATTGACGATGGCAATGATTAGTATCAGAGTAAATTATGCCTTTCCACAGACCGTTGTGCTTGTGTGTGACGGATGCATTATGTACAAGCTGCTGATCGATCATGTGCCTCTGGCTGCAGCACGCCTGCTAGTGTCACGCTGACAGCCTTCATCCTGGAATACAAATAAACACGAGTGTTAAGAATCTGAAAATGGTAAACAAAATCAATGCTCGACACGTGATCACACTGCATCGATATCTAGAGGTTTGAGGAGTTATAATTAGAGCCCAAGTGATATGAGGAGAACATAGCCAACGCTGGTTTTAGAGGAGAAACCTTATTGAGAACTGTTATAGAGGCCAATTAAGTTTGTCGTCTTATTTTATGTTGTTTCTTTTTTTCTTTTTTTTACCATGAAAATAGCCCTTTCTGGGTGGATTGTGGACAGGTTTTTCACCACTCCGCAAATGTACCTAGAGAGCTACTTTCCGAACATAAAACTTAAACATTGCTAAAAATTACTTTACATTATACGAACAACACATTACATTTGCAGCCAATTCTATGAATGATAAAAGAAAATAAAGAATAAATAGGAATTATATAAATAGCTAAATAAACATAATTACTGTTCAGTTTCAGGCATTTGCTGAGTATTAAAAAAAATATTAAAATAACTAACCAACACCATTTCTTAAAATGCATCTTGGTGTCAGATCACAGGTGGACACTGACCACTTGTCTTCAGATCTTGTTAATACCTACGAAGGCAACGTCAACTAGAAAGTGAAACTATCCTGGGCACTTTTATTGAGAAGAATATTAAGAACTCGAGTTGCCAGTTGCTAACTTGCTGGAAATAACCTTGCAAATGGTCTGGCAAGGAAATTAGTTTTAATATAGGCTTTTATTTTGACAATCTCCCTGTATTGGTTTATGAAGTAAGCCAAGTACACAGATACAGCCCGTTTTGTAAATGTTCAGCAGTAAAAGATAATCAGAGGCTCTTTAAATTAACCTTTAAAAAACATTTTCACTTTATTACAATGTGGCATTTTATATTGAACAGAAAGACTACTTTTATTCTTTGTATTAATAACGAATGGATTGTTTCATTAAAATATCTGGAAGAGCTAAGCAATGAAATGGTAAAAAATAATATTTAGTTGTTTTATAATTTATATATCAGCTCATATTGATCACTGCCCCCTGAATCGAACTGAAGTCACTATCACTTTGTGATAGTGGAAAACAACACATTGTTGTCTAATTAATTGGTATGTTTAGATAGTAAACTGGGGCTTTTACCCACCTCAGCCTCGCTGCTTAAGCGGAGCCTCCAACTGCCTCAGGAACCGGCAGCAATGCAGCTCCGGCATTTGTACAACTTGGGGTCATGGGTGCGGATGTGGTTCCGTACATTCCTCAGTCGAAAGAACGTCTTACTGCAGAGCTACACAGCGGAGAGGGGAGACGAACAGCATTTCCACGAACAGAGGAGAACAGAGAAGCTTTGAGTTATGCTGACGACACGGATGCAGCGAAACGGCAATGATTAGACACAGAAATGTGCTAAAGGTTAGATGAGAAGGCTGATACCACTGTCAGTTTTATACAATAAAAATATGATGCTACCACTGGTTAGCATAGCTTAGCATAAATGCTGGAGGCAGGGGGAAAAGGTTAGCGCATCTATGCCTTCAGG
Organism: Hypoplectrus providencianus; assembly: GCA_028566105.1. Classification (NCBI taxonomy): domain Eukaryota; kingdom Metazoa; phylum Chordata; class Actinopteri; order Perciformes; family Serranidae; genus Hypoplectrus; species Hypoplectrus providencianus. Next base: position 15,627,302 of record JAOWBC010000002.1, on the reverse strand, counting down.
TGACAAAATCAACCTACCACCAACTCGAAAGATAGATCTGATTGGCCATGACAAGAATAAATTGTAACCAATTGCAACTTTCTGGAGTTTGGTTGTCACAGTGCTGTTGCCAGGCAACTAGTGGAGACTCAAGAGCCAGGCTGTTTTCAGTTTTTGTACAATAAATATGAAGCTGGAACCAGAAGAGAGCTGTATGAAAAAGGTCTTGAAAATACAAACACATCTATTTCTAAGCCTATCCACACCAAACTGAAACTTTGTATTTGGTAAGGATAGGTTTTATTCTTCCACAAAAAGAAGCTTCATCTCCAGGGTGGCAAGAAAGTGAATCTCCAAAATTGAAAATTATGACATTAGTTCTATTATTCTAAATTTAAAACAACAACAACAAAAAAAAAAACAAACCACTGAAGTAAAAGAACATTATTTTATCAGCCAAATGTAGCTGAAAATCAAACATAACAATGTGAATTGTGCAGAGGAGCCCCATCACTGAATCTTTTTTAGCTTTTTCACTAAATAATATATAATATATATAATAATTGTATTTACTAGTTATTTACTATGGCATGCACTACGATGTAGTTTAAGTATCTGTAATTTGTAGCTATCAATCAAAAGTTTTACAAGCAATCCTCAAAGTATCTATTAAATTAGTCAGCAGGTCGTGTAGAAGTGAGAAATACATTAAATCCCTCTGACATGTAATGCACTACGAGTCTAAATGTCAATACCAAAGTGAAGGCACCTCATAGTTTTCCTCAAGTACATCATACATACTTGAGTAAATGCACTTGCAGAAACAGATTCAAAGACCTGCCATTATATCATAGTCAATAAAATAGCTCTAAATCACATGGTTTATTGCTGGGTGGAAATAAAATTGCAGGACTCCGGTTATGAATTTGGATCCCCAAGAGTGCTGTGGTTCACGGCGGTTAGAGTTAAGGAAAGCCGGTCCTTACCAGACATGGCCAGTGCTTTCCCTCGATGTGCCTGAGGCGATGCATGATTAGAGCGTCGCAGTCCTTGTAGGAGGCCGAGCACTGTGTGCAGGTATGGTTCGCCTTTGGGACTTTGGGGACTTGACTACGAGGCCCTCGAAGCTGCTTGAGCCTGGCCCGGCGGATAGCGTCCAGCATGACACAGCCCCTGCTGCTCCGAGGGAGTTTTCCCTGCTGCTGGAGTCAAGGAAAAACAAAATAAAATGGAAGCGTTAACAGAAGTGTTGGAGATACAAGTTCGATGACATTCATGCAAAAGTTTAATATGATAAATCAAGTATTCAAACTTTTCTGAATCTCTAATATTCTACAGCAGCAGGTAGAAGGTGACATTATCCACTTTTACTGCCCTTCACCAGGATGCTTCATCATCCCTAAATAAATCTCTGTCATCATCATAAATCACTACCCTCCGCTCCATCTACCTTTGGCATGGTCTGTGCCGCCTTTGACCCGGCAGATTTGGCCAGGCGATGATTGCTGTGCTGGGAGTTGGTCCTGGGTTTCTGGACCTTGCTCACGCTCCTCTCCTCCCTCTCCTTCTTCACCACAGGCAGGGGGGGAGGCCCTCTTGCTCTCAGTGCCCTGTGCGGGGACTCCTCCGCTCCAAATCTCTGCCCAACTTGTGACACTGAGCGCATCAAGCAGATATCCACACTCTCCTCCTCTTTCTTCAGTCCTGATATGGGCACCCCCGCTGGCCTGCAGAAGCTGAACAGAAAGCCCGAGTCCAGTAATTTGATGGGGGGCTTGCTCTGGCGCTTGCCCAGGTCTGGTGAGGGAGGATCAGGGAAAGGCCCGCCAACTGCTATAGGATCTGCCGGCTCCTCTTTGATGACTTTGTACAAAGGGTGGTTGTAGATGGATGGTGGCGGTGCATTCTCTGAAACCTGGAGCCCACCAGGTTCATTAACCTTCATTCCTGGCCTCGTGTCCATGACACCTCCCTTCCTTCCCTCCTCCCTGGGCTTACACTTGGTCTTCTTAGCCTCCCTTGTGCAGCCGCGCCTAACCTTTGCCTTTGTTGCTGGTCGGCCGCTGTTGTAGCGAAGCGTTTTGACCGGCTCTACGGTGACCTTATTTCTGGCCTGTGTCCTGTGTGAAGGAGGAGATCTGTGAGGTGTGTGGCCACAGAGATTATTTGAAGGAAGAGGGAAACCTGAGATGGAGCATTCGGTTGGTTCTGATTTGATCATGACTGTTTTTCTCACAAGAGTTTTGTTGGCGTTGCGGTGCCGAGGCTGCTTGGCAGGAAGGTGGGAACTGTCACCCATCCTCACTGACCGCCTGAGTTCCCTCCCCCCGAAAGGAGACCTGGACGCAGGCTGGAACAAGTCTGGTAAAACACCTTTACTTCGCATGCTCCTGTCACTTGGAGGGATGTGTCGCGGGGCCGTCTTTGGCCTCTTTGGCGTTATCTGCTGCACGCTGACTGGACCCGTAGGCTTCGTCTTGACCGACTTGTTGAGAAGGCGAGTGTTAACAGGGTTACAGAGGGGCAGTGACAGCGTCACAGCTCCAAACGGCAGCACTGGGGAGGAGGAGCGGGGTTTTCGGCGCTTTGTCAGTGAATAGTTGTTCGCCTTCAGCTTCCTCAGGCGCTTCTTCTGTCTCCAGCCAATCAGATCCTCTGGTCTTGGGAGGAGGGCGGTCCTCTGTAACCCAAGAACATTCATGAGCTTATACTTCTCCTGTGCTCTGGCATAGTCCTGTTCGTCCTCCCCAACCTCCTCCACCTCCTGCTTTATCCTCACAGGGCTGCACCCAGTAATCTTTGGAACTCTTGATATGGAGCTGCGGGAGAGCTGGGTGATAGAGTGAGGTTTTCTGTTTCGTCGAGGGCTCTCCGACCTAGGTAGCAATCTCTGAACCTCCTTGGCAGCCCCAGGAGAGGAGCGGAGGAGCCGAGTGTTTGTAGGCGATATGCGTGAGTAGTTCTGTGACTGTGGGGTGGCTATAGTGTGTCGAGGTGTTGTAGCTTTTTTTGAGGAGGGAGATTTGAAGTCCATGAGCTTCATCCTGTGCGTGGGGCTCAGAGGGAGACCATTATGGCCTTGGGTTTTGGGTGTCCTGCGCAAATTGCGCCTCGGACTTCCTTCTAAAGACTCATCTGACACATCCAGCATTAGATTGAAGCTGTCATTCATACTGGACTCTAAATCCGAAACCCTTTTCCTTTTGCCGTCCCTCTGATGGCGGTGACGGTCCTGACCCGCACTGGCACAGGCTGAGGTTAAGTCTTTCCCAGGATTAAGTTTCTGCTCCTGTTCTCTCATGAGAGCCGAGCAGGCCTCCACCGCAGGCCACATGCCCAGGTGGCGGGCCATGGCGATGACTTCCGGTAGGTCCTTCTGGCGAACACACAGCGTGGAGGAGTAGGAGAAATCCAGCAGAGACAGAAGGCTGTCCTCACTAAAACCTGAGGGGAAAACAAGGAGCATTTAATTAGATATGCTGAACCTGGGTCAATCAGTGAGTTAGATGAAAGTGACTGAGTAAACAGAGGATCGGAGAGGAAGCAGACAGTGTGGGAGCAAAGTGTAAACATGGTGGTGGAGACAATATAACAACCGCTTTAATCAGGGCCACTTCAGCTCCTATCTGACCACACACATCAAAGACATATGGCAATCAAAAGACGGACTATGGCCATGTCCGAATTCAAGCTCAAGATCGTCCCAAGTCCCAATTTCATGATTAAATATGTCACAACAATTTGACAAGATGGAAACGAAAGATTTTCAAAACGCAGCTGACAAATTCAGCCTCCTTTTTGCCCTGAATGAACAGTGTATCATCCACAGCCATTAGCTTCAAACAAGCCATTGTATGAATGATAATGAGAAATTAAGTGTGTCAACTCAAATCAGGAATTGTCATGTGTCGGCACATGTACAAAATCTTTGCATTCATGCGGTCATCAGTGTATCATGTGAGCTACCACTGCACAAGCTAAATAATGGAAACTATGCCTCAAATCCTCCGTTTGTGACATAAACACAGGACACCACATTGACTTTGTTGATTATAATTAGATCATCTCATTATCATCATTTTGTGACAACGGGTCAGTATATTTTAATTCCAAGTCATTATTTTGAAATACCTACTCATCCAATACTTAATTTTCAGAACTTTTCTCATTATTTTGAGATACCGAGTCATATTTTTATGATACCAAAAGCCTTTACACACCAGGGGGGTTTCTCGCCTGAGTAATTCAAACATGCATAATATTATGGGTTTTGTTTTTAATAAGATTGATATTTCTGAGCTTTCACGTCTTGAATAAATGCATCAACCAATCATTTTGTCTCATACACTAATGGGGTAATAAAAGAATTAACAGAGAGGCTGGTAGTCTGAAATAAGACAGTAACACTGACAAATGCAGAGCATACAAGATCCACTCCTTTAAATCTTACATTTCACAATAAATGCTCTCAACATACACTGTTTAAAAACATTACAGGGGAAATTAAAAACCTCTCAGAGCATTTTGCTAAGTGGAAACTCAATAACATAGCTTACAGTAGCTAAGCTACCTCAGACGGACCTGCCAGATACTTCTGGTCTGCAGTGTTAAACAAATGTTAAAGTGTTAGTTGCATGTGAGTATTAAACATTTTCTTGTAATTTTATTATCACTCGTTATTTTTCAAGGCTTCAGGTCATTATTTAGGAAACATAGGAGAGTTCTTCATTATAATGATTTCCAGAATATTTTTTCTCTCATCACTAGGCTATGTTTTAATCTTATATAATTTTACTGGCAAAAATTGCTCCCCTAATAATAAGATAACAGAGGTCAAACAAGAACATTGTCTAAAGTCCTAATCTTACCAGTGAGATCTATGTCTGCTCTCATGTTTGCATCCAACTCTGTGAAGATTTCCTGAAAGTGATCGCTGACAGCCGCCAGGACAGCTCTGTGGGCAGAGTAGGATCGGCCATTCGTCCGCAGGGTAATGTCACAGAAAAGCCCCGCCTCCCGTTGACTCCTCAGCTTGCTCAGCATGTCGGCGCTGTGTGACACCATCGTCTTTGTGACACATCCTCTGTCACCCAGCTCCTGAGAGGCAAAGACAGCCAGACAGAAGCAAATGGAGAGGCATCATTTTAGGAATACAATGGGTGAGAAAGCAGGAGAAAGCCAAATGTGTGAGAGCAGGATTAGGTGAGAATGAGAGCGAGAAAATGTGGATTCAAATGTGCGAGATACAGAAAAATGAGGCACTCATACAAAACTACAAGAGATAGAAAGTTTTTTTTGGAAGAGATTGAATTGAAAAGTCAGGAGAGTATTATATACCTCTGTTTTCTTGGTGTGCTGGCTCTGACACTCTGAACAGCTCAGGACCAGATCTCTGATCTGGAAGTACATCCCTGTGAAAAAACATAAAGACAGTGAAAATTCAAAATTCTAGCAACAGTGGCTTTTGGCCTTGATTAAGGCCACAAGGTGATATGAACTGTCTCACAAATGAAAATGCAGGGGCTGTAACTAACAGCTGTCATTCATGTGTGAGTGTGTTTCTTGATCTTTGATTGATTTAATCACCTGTGTGAGTTAAGACACTGGGGCACTGGCAACCAGTAATTTGCTTGTGGTTACCATTAAAATCAATATAAAAAAGGCACAGCAAACAGCAAAATGTGCTGTTTCTTCAGCTACACGTGAACCCTCAATGTAGAATAAAGTCAGTTTGGAGGTCGTCTCTGAAAGTAGAGATGATGTCATGTGTGACTAAAGGGACCCATGAACCAAGACCTCAAGGGCTTATGGATCTAGGTGGAAATGAGCACAAGTTAAGGGAGAGAATAGATGAACGAGCAACCAATTAACTGGTGGATTTATTTTTGTGGGATCTATAAAGGAAAATTACATGACAACAGGTGAACTACAGATCATTTTTGCATGGTTTGTGTAATAAAAGTTTTCCTATTCATTTAAGATAATTACTTAGCTGTTGTGTAACTATATTGGAACCTAATGACTTAAATTAAAAAGGGAACAAAAATGACAAATATATTTGCAGTTTGGGCAGCAGAAAGTTTGTGCTGAGCCCTTGATTTAAATGTATTACACTTCCTAACAATAAGAAATCAATAAAATAATCAGATGCAAGTTGGTTTACAGAGTCAGGAACCACATTCTGGCTTATGAAGCCACATGTAAAGCAAATAGTGAAGTTCATACCTTCCCACCAGTAGTTTTCAGCCACGCACTTGTAGGTCTCCTCCAGGGTGAGGTGCCGCTGGCCGATCCGCCGCCGGTGAAAGGTAGACACGGCCTCATGTCTCCGGTCCTCGTCCAAAACCTCCCGGTAGTTGATAAAGCCCTTCTCCAGCTTCTTGCGGTACAACAGCCCGTCTATCATCTCGAAGTTGGGCGACCACCGTGCGGGAAGTCCACGCCCTTTTGAGTTCCCGGCTGTCTCCATCTCCCCGGCGCCCTCTCGGTCTCCATCCGACCAGGGTTTGGACGGGCAAAACGTCTCTGCTTTCGCGTAACGGGCATTAGTGTGTGTGCAGTCGCCGGCCATGTTTATTCGTTTTTTATATATTAATGTAAAAATGTAACTTTGTCCAGGCTGAGACGGGCCACAGCTGCTTCCCCTCTTAAGTGATCAGTCCTGTGAGCCAAACTTTACAGACCTGAAACACGTGGATACGGTGACAGCAGACAACAGACCACCGAGCAAACAATAAGTTCACACAAAACAATCTCTGACACGCAGCTAATAGTTAGACATATCCAAGTGGACGGCTACAAATTAGCCAATTAGCTAAAATGAACCGCAACGTCTCTCATTATGGCTTGTTTTTTCTGAGCTAAAGAAGAAAGTCACCATCAGCCTTTCACTGGAGGGTCCTGCTTTTTACCCTAGCTGTCAGTGAGGGCATCACTTCTCACTATCCAAACAGTTGTGGCTAACATCCCTAAATTACCAATATAGTTCCACTTTCTGTTCAGGAAACATTGAGTCATATTTCTGTAGAATGTTGCGGTTTCTAACGCTACGCAGCATCAATGAAAATATTTTTTCCCTTTACTGTCCAGCCGAGTGTGGATAATAAATTCAGCCAGGAGAGTATCGCGCCAACAACGCCGAGCCAAGTGATGTAAAGTCACCAGTTTCACAGCAACCACGTAAACAGGCAATCACCGCAAACTGCTCACCAACCGCCTGTCTTCCATCTATCTCAGGGGTCGGGAGTGGCCTCCGGGGGCTGGATGACGGCGGGCAGCCTCACCTCTGGCGTTAACTTGAGATTTCTTTTCGCCAACTCGAGTCGGAAGCAACATGATGACGCAGCTATCAGCTCAGCATCGCCACTTGAAACGACCTAAAAGCGAGGTTGTCTCCGCGATCAGCCAGAAATGTTGAAAATCCCAGCCGAATCCTCCTCAAAAGCGGCCCAACAAGGTCCTGCTACACACCCGACTTAGTTCATACAGCTCTCGGTGCCGTAAAGCCAGTCTAGCTGCCAAATAGTCCAATTTCTTAAACTCGTAACCTTCTTGTTTGTTGCTAATCAGCAGCCTAACGGAGCCAAGTAGTCCCCGCCTTAACACAAAGGCTATTAGCAGAAGCGTTAAAGAGAACCTACCAGCCACTATATGATTGGCTAACAAAGCTGCCACTCAAACTAGTTTTCGTCCACTCGCAGCATGGTTGGTTGTTCACACACGATGCCAGTAGTATTTGCTTTACTTGCTTAAACACGATACACCCTGTGTATTTTCCTCACTTCTGCAATACAGATACTATTACAACTGTGTTTTAGAGTTTACATTTCCTCATAATGGCCTGACACTATTAAGCTCTATAATATCATCAAATGATTCTTTTATTTAAAAACCTTAGCTGTCAATATCATGTCAGTTATTGTAACAATATTGAAAACCATGATAGCCTATTAGTATTTTGTAATCAATTACAGAAATCTTATTTCTCTTATTGTGGAGAGTATTTTAAAGAAGCCTACCTGACCTGCCCACTTTACTATTCAAAGGGACAGTTTAGAAGGATATGTTTGCCCTTGTATCTGTAACTTGGCCCTTGTTAATTATTTGTGTGGGCAAATGTTGTGCATGAACCCAGAATACAACAGAAAAGGAAAACATCTGTATTCACCACCTATATCAACACAAAAATATTATACGTTCAACACTGGATTTTTATCATTGCAAGTATTATTATTATTGAATACTGCTGTCAAACGTTATTTATCAAAACAAACCAGTGCCAATTTCTGAAAGATAATTCAAATAGTATATGAAATAAATATGTGCAAAGCAGTATTTGTAATGATCAGGAGCAATAAAGACTTTGTTGCAAACACTGAGGATACTATACTTTTGTAAATGCAGATGATGCACACTCAAGTTTTTTTTAGGCATGAAACATTATAATATAAAATCCCTTGTTACAGTATTCATCTATGGAAAGCTAAACTGTACATTGAAGGTAAATAACTGCCACTTAAAATAGGGAGACATTTGCAAACACATGCTGCCTTTTTGCAATATCTGTTGAACATTTGTGAGAAAAAAAAGTCTAATTAACCTTTAGTTTTGTTCATAGTGTATTTTGTAATTTTCTAGGCAAAATAACTGCACTCGAATTGTGAAAAGTGAAAGCATAGATTAAGAGTCTTTAGCCATAAATGCATATCAAAGCATGCATGGTAATAAAACAGGAGCTTTGAATTATTTGTATCCATTCTACATTCATATTATTACAGATAAAAAATGTTTTGCACATTGTGTGCAAGGAAAACATATTTTATTTAAAAGTATGTCTGTTTGACTCAAAGCCACCATAAAATACTGTGATACACTCAGAGCTGCAACATAAGACACACAGGTCATTTTCTCTGTATCTTGTGGGGATTAATGGGTTCTAATAACCTCGGAGCCAAGTTAATTGTATTTATATAGCACCAAATCACAAAAGCAGTTATCTCATGACACTTCATATAAGGCAGGTTAAGACTATTTAATTGACAGAGGCCTAACAAGCATTGAGGCAAAGGTTGCAGAGAAAAACTCCGCTTTAATGGAAGAAAACCTCGAGCAGAACTCGGCTCTAGGTGGGCGGCCATCTGCCTCCACCGGTTGGAGGAGTATAAATTATACAGGAAAAAAAAATGCCATGGGTAATTCGGTGGATGTATCAAGGGTGTACAATATGCTTAAATTCATCAGCTTTTGGGACATTTAAGATATTACACTTACATTTCTTTTTCTGGGAAAATCTAAGAAGAATATATTTAGTATAAAAGAAACAGTTGAGAGACATCTTTCTTGGTCTGCAATAAAAAATCTGACCTCAGATTAAAAGATAAAAGACAATACAAAAATCCTAAATACATCAAGACAAACAGTCATTAATCATGAATGTAAATCTCAGTTAAGCAAACTCTTCAGCATTAATTATGTTTGCTGAGTGGCACCATTAATCACAATGGGTTTAGGTTTAATAGAGGGTTCATACAACTAACATTTACATCCTTTCAATCCCTTTATTATCACATCTACAGGAATCAGTGCATGTGACAGCTCATTTTACCTACTGTTTATATTAAGGTGATTGTATGCTTTGATCATGATTATTATTTAATGCTTGCACATTTTCATTATTCAGGATCAAAGATGGAGTTATCTTGCCTTTAACGAGCATGGCTCTTATGGTGCTAGTGGGAAAAATCCTTTTCACTTTCAAGCAGACTCCTATCCGTGATAAAATAATGGCTGAAAACTAAACATTTTCCCCGATAATGCTGGTTTTCATAAAAGAGAATAACTCTTAACAGCATTATGCTTGTAATTCAAAGAGGAACAAATCACCCCACAGCCATCTACTGTAAACCACTTAAGCATGTACTGGATATGAAACATCCTTTATTAGACAATGAGATATAGACTTGAAATTTTGAGCATTTCATTCAATCTGCTGGCCCACAGTCTTCAGCACATTATAACTCAGGTTCTTTATTCAAAGCTCACCAGGCAGTAAACCTTGGAGTGCTTTGTTGTTTTTTTTCTTTCGTCATGCAGTTTTACACATTTTCTTAATAACAGTAAGACAATATCTTCCACTTCAAACCTAAATGCCACACAAGTCAAATAGAATACACTTATCTGTTTACCGTATAATACAAAAACACAACTAAAATAGCATTTATTCAAATGATACCTACTGTAGTGCAGTTTGTTTTACGACAGAGTGTGTTATTTGCGGTTAAAGCTTCATCTATCTAAACCAAGTACAGACAGTATCAACACACACAAGGCTGTTGAACTTGTTACGTCCACATGGAGCCTCAGCGGTGTTGCACTGAAGCTTCTTAAACTGTCAACCTCTGCTGTATGAACTCTTTTCTGACATCGTAGCAACACACAGTTCCAGGCCACTACTAAGTCTGGTTGCCGCTGGTCTTTGTTGGGAGCTCACTGGTCTTGGGCCGCTTGGACTCTGGAGGCTGGCACACGGGATCAGTGGGAGGAGAAGGACGTTCTGGAGAAATACAAGAGACATTATGCCGTGATTTGCTGCCTTCTGCTAAGTGCACGAAACACATACCAATATTGTGAAGTACACAAACAAGTTAACAGTTTATATTTTTTAGTTTTGGTCATTCTTCTCATCACCAGTAATCACATTGTATTCACAGAGTAAACTCAAACCTGTGAACATAGCTATAGAAATAAAGAGAAGTCCGGCTTGGCAACAAACATAATATTCAAATAGGACATACAGCAGTTAAAACATGTCATGCTGGAAAAGATGGGTTAACTGTGTAATGTAACATCTCATAGACCAGAATTTAATTTTGCACATCGATGATGAGATTAGATCACTGTTTGAAAATCCTATGTTGAGGTTTTCCCTTCAGTACCAGGAGAAATCAAGAAATACCGGCTCGGCATCCCTTTTTATAATAAGAACTTAAAACCTAGCTGTCGGTGAATATAGAGGGATTTTCCCTCAGCCTTCTACATGACTTTGAATCACATTTATGCGGGACAACAGCCAAAGCAGTTGCCCTTACTAACCGTGTTTGGCCTTCTCAGTGGAGGAGGGCGTGCGGAAGAGTGAACTAACAGCTGGAGATCGGACTGTGACGGGAGTCAGAGACACTCTCCTGTAAACAAATAGAAAAAACAGAAATGGCAAACAGGCTCAAGCATGACGTCCACAGGCAGAAAACACAAAGTATAACAATACATTACTCTTTTAGGTTGAAAAAAAGTTTATCACTGTTTCTCCTCATTTATCATGTCTTTTGTTCTTCTGATTCAGTCGTTGCCAGCTAGTAAAACTAGCCAAGGCAAACGCTCCAAGTTACAGATACAAGGGCAAACACAAAAGCTTGTGTGGACTTGCCATTGTCTACACGCAGTCTGTCAGAGCGATTATTATTTTATAGTCAGTGGGGGGTCCAACGGATCCCTCAGGCCAGACAGGGCTTTGTTCTCACTGCTAATACTGAGAACATGCTAACAGACAAAAACATCACAAGCCCATTACTGCTATTTATATTTTACTTGCATTTTAAAAAGTGTATTTAACGCTCATTTTACACATTTCACAGAACAAAGTGCTTTCTTTTGTTTAGTACTCATATGTTAACTGTGATAATCAGCCTAGTTTAATCATTAGCAGGAGGGAGCTGGATGTAGTGTCCTCTGTCTTTCTACCACCTCAGTCACAGCACATTTGAATAGTTCAGGTATTTTCATAAATTACCATATGCACTCCGCTGTATGCGGCAACACCTGAACTCTTCACACCATCTACAGTACATTCTATTCCTAACACAGTCTGAAAAAGAGGAAGATACTAAAACTTCAGTAACAGCGCTGCGAAAAGTGGGGTCATAGGGCGTACCTATCCATAGTTATTGTATTGCTTACAGAAGATAGCGGTCACCAGCAAAAATCTATTTTAACCACCTTATAAACTCAGTTTAAGGGCTTTCTGACAACAAGTTAGACAGTGAAAATATTCTAAATATAGAATACACTTAATTTCATAGTTGTTTTATGTTGTTAAACTATAAGCTATACAGGTTTTGCTTCTGTCTCCATCCACAGCTTGTCATCACTTAGCTTCTGTGCTGGAAAATCTACCTGCTTGTGCATTTACTGCAGTTAACACACTGATTATAGATAAGTGCCTGATACAACCTCACTTAAAAAGAAAGAAAAATAACAACTATCCCTTTAGGACACAAGGTGAGTAAGTGTGCTAGTGATATAAATTAACTATTTCCCTGTCACTCACTCTAACAGAATCAAACATAAGAACTGCTTTTGCATTTACCTTGGAGTGGGCCCTTTGGGGGTTGTTGCACCCTTCGGAGTAGTAGACCCGGAATTATTAGCATTGAGGGCTTTCGGGGTGGAGGGGGTGAGGGGGGCGACTCGTGGCTTGGTTGTGGAGGAGCTGGTTGGAGTGAGAGGGGCAACGCGGGGCTGAGGAGTAGAAGGTGCACTTGTGCTTGCAGATGTTGGGGTCTGAGGTGCTGAAGGGGCTGTGGTTTTTGAGGCGGAGGGCTTCCCCCAGCCCTCCAGGGTATTGAGGGTGATCCTGCGGGGCTGAGGTTTAGATTTGGCACTGGGGGTGGTCTTCTTTTCCTCTGGGGTGGTGACAGCAGGAGCATCTTTGCTGAGGATCTTTTGAGATGTTGGAGTGGGCACGGAGCTTGGTGTTTGGGTCAAAGGAGACGAGTTCTTGGCCTTCTTCCCCTTTTTCTCAACACCACTGCTTGGGGTAAAAAACTCCAGAGTGGGGGGCTCCTTCAGAGGAGTGCCCAGCTCCCCGGGAGAGAAGGACAGGAAGGAGCAGTAGCCGTCCGTGGAGGACACAGCCAGGAAGGAACCGTCCCGAGACCTAAAGAGGATGTTAAACAAAAACATGGCAGTGGGTGGAATACTAGAACATGAAGGAAACATGCACTTAAAATTCATCCTTCTAATATTTAAAGGAATCCTGGTAAGTGTATATTTAAACATCTACTGTTTTGTTGTACTTCCTCTGCTCTATAAAAGGAAGTTAAGACTCTTCCCTGATACAATTCTAACCCAAAATACAGAAGACAAGATTGTGGCAATAGTGTATTGATACAAAGACTCCCAGTATCAATATTTTTATTGAAAAATATGAATAAATACTCATCAAACGTTTTGCTTCTAGAATAATACAATCAATTGGTTTCTCTGCCCACTAGGTGGGGGTCATGTACATTTTGTATTCATAATGATTTGACAGTTAGGTACTTTTAAACTCCCAAACTTTAGTTTATATGACTTTCATTGTTCAAAATACCCACACAACAGTCCACACATTCAGTAAAATTGGATCCTGGTATAAAATTTTTTTTTGCTTCAGTCCACAACACCAATCATGATTCATTACTACAAATGACATCTACTTTGAAAATATGTTTCATAAGAAGAAGAAAGACGGAGAAGAGAGTTTTAGCTTACCATGTGAGATCGCTGAGTGTGTGGTAGTGGATGTTGGACACCAGGCCGAAGGGAACTGTCTGCTGCGTGTCATACAAGAAGATGGAATCCTCAGATGCCACAGCAAACACCATGCGGTACGGCAACTCAAAGACATTGGGAAGAGTCTGAACGGAGCCATCTGCAGAGAAGTAATGGAGCTGGAATTAAAAACTCATACAAGTAAAAGCAAAGAGTTCGGACAATAGAAAGGGGAGGGCTTCATTATCACACTCGTGTTTCCTTGCCTTCTTCCTTCTTGGTCCTTAGTTCAAAGTAGACGGGACAGCAGCGCACAGCCAGTGTAGCTTTAGTTGGGCACGGCAAGTGAGCAATAGGTCTAAAACACACATGCAGATATTTGCATATTTGTTACCATCATAAACACAGCCAACACTTACACACTTACTGCATGTCACAATAGTTACCTCTTCAGGCCCTTCCTGGAAAACACGTAGGTGGTATTTATGATGTTTTCTCCGATCTCTACACATCCAGCTGAGGTAAAAACAGTGACAAAAGAAGATGGTAATTAGTTAACTTAGTTTAGTTAGAACTGAACTAAATTTAACCAGATTTAAGCCTGTTTTTTTTATTTAAATGTATTTTAGGTACCTGGGGCGAGCAAGAAAGACCCATCTGGCGTGAATGAAAGACGTCTGAAAAATGACCTCATGCTGTCATCGTGGAACATTCTGTACTGCTTAACCTGAAAAAATAAAGAGAAACGCAGCACTGAGAGTGTGTGTGTGTGACATGCCTCATTAATTTGGCAGCAGGAGGGGATGATCTTTGAAATTATAACTGGGTACATTTAATAAGAAAAAATAAAAGAAAGAGTATTGGGAAACATTTTGTTTAGTCAACAGGTGGCCAAAACAGAAACATATGTGAGAACCAAAAGAGAAAAATATGAAGTAGCCTCTTTTAATACATTGATACAAGTGAAGTTTCTACTGACCTCTCCCTCTGCAAGCGGACCAGAGCTCATTTTACTGATACAGAAGGCCTTCTTCTTGGTTTGAGTGCTGTACACACGCATCACTCTTAAAGGGAAGGAAAAACAACAACATCTTGAGCATCCAGCAGCTGAAGCTTGAAGCTTCAGTCATCAGCTAATGTAGAAATGGAGATCAGACTATGATAGGCCATAAAACGAGTAAATCGGAGTGCCTGAATCTGTGTTTACTACCTGTCACAGCTGAGCGTGGCTACATATTGTCCCAGGGGATCCCAGGTCACCCCCTGCACGTAGCTCTTATGGTCGTTCAAGATGGACAGCTTCTGTCCTAAACACAAAAACAGATGCAACAAACATAATAAATCCAAAGCCAAAATAGTTATGTACAGCTTTGGTGTTGCAATGCTTGATCTGAATTTGAACAGATTACACTTAAACTGCATGAAAACACACAAGTTATCTACAAACCTTTGTTGATGTCCCACATAATCGCAGTGTTGTCGACAGACCCAGACACCATGAAGTTTCCATCCCGTGTCCAGCAAATGTCATACACGTCCTCTATGTGTCCCCTACAGTCAATTAATGATAAGAAATCTCTTTGTATAACCACACTGATTGACACTCATTTATGCACTTATTAACACTTGGAATGGTGAAGGCACTTGAAAATGACATGATAGTACAAAAAGTAGACAATACTATCATTTTTCATTTTTATCCCTCAATCATAAAAATTTCTTCAACTTATTTTTTTTACAAAGTGAGCCGAAACACTGACAACAAGGTTGTTAATCACAAGAATAAATATAAAATAAATTTAAATTAAAACTAAAAAGAAATGAGCTGCTTGCGTCAATGGAGTCAAGAGTACTCTAGGGTAGGGGCTATAGCGGGAATGTATTAGGTAGTTCCTCAAAGAAGCAATCTACCAGGAATGTGCACTTGCATTATTGACTGACAAACAAATTGGCTGACCCACTGACATTGAATTGCAACACGGCAAAATATGAGAATAGTTTAATGGGAACAACAGGACATTCAATTCATTCACATTCAAATAAAAAAGAAGGCTGTATCAGTCAGTGCCATGTCCAAGAGTCTTGAAAAAACAACAACAAAGGAAATACCTCAGTGTCTTGACAACGGACCAGCTCTCCTTGTTCAGCTGAGCGTCTTCATCCTCCTGGAACACGGGTGTCTGCTCAGGCTCCTTAGAGTCATTGAGCTTCCACAGCAGAATCGCTGCATCTGTACAAAATGCAAACCACAAGATTACTAAAGGCTGCTGTATTTTGAAATACCTTTACGTTTTGTTTTAATTCCTTTACTAGGTCTAGCATACCATCTCCTCCTGAGGCAAGCAGCTCTTCATTTGGGCTAAAGCGCACAACGTTGACAGCCTTCGTATGACGAGCCAGATTAGACAGAAACTCCACCACTGCCTTTCCGTCTGGGCCCGTATCCACCCGCCACAGCTGCATCAACATCATGGCAAAAAGTTATTTAACACAGTAAAACATCTAAAACATACTGTTAGTCAATCGGTGTGTGGCTCTCTGTAAGATGTCTGTAGTTAAATTGCTAAAAAATGAAGCTTTATAGTAAACTATAGCTGGCCTGAAGAATTTTGTATCTAGTTACAAATACAGATTATGAAAATGTTGGCCCTTTAATGCTGTATTCCAGTTTTTTCTTCAGGTCTGAAAGATTTCTAGAAAAACATATCAAATCTAATATAAAAAACATGATATTTAGATAGAAAGACAGATAGATTTAGGACAACATCTTGACATCTATATTTTGCAAGTTATGTTCTTTTTAGTCATGCAACTCAGTTGTAAAATATGGCAGTTTGAGGACAACTTCACTCTCAGTACACTGCATTTTAATTACAAAATAAAAGATTTAAATTTCTTTTTTTCATGCCCTATCAGGCATTTTTTTTTACTAACAGCTAATATAATGTACAAAAAATTTTGAACATGAATTTAAGAGTCTTTTGGTGAATTCTACCCGTGACATTCACTTATTTAAGGTCATTGAAAAGCCCCTCGAAAAACATAATGATAACTGCTTATAGAGTGCTTTGACAAAGTGCAAACTGCAACCATCGTTTACTTTTTGTAGTCAGATCAACGCACATAATGTGAACTAATGCGACACTTACTCTGCCTTATTTTTTCCTCTCCTCGACCAATGCATGCACACATTAACATCAGATAGCCGTTAAATTGACACTGGATCGTGCACGTACGTTTTCCTGCAAAACGTACTTTAGATCATGCCAAATTTTGCAGATCCTGTAGCTACAGTACTCACTCTGACTGTAGTGTCCACTCCAGCTGTGGCCAGCCGATGAATGCGTCCATCCGAGCTGTGCTGGAAGTCCAAACTGTAGACTGGCTCCTTGTTGTGCCATGCAATTTCACACGTTACCACCTTCATTTTATATATGTATATCCAACACCGACCTCAGGAGGGAAAAAGAAAAAGTGATGTCAGTGTCATAACGGGCTGCTATTAACTGAGCACCTAACGCAGACAATTATGTCCACATACTGAACAATATGGAACGCGTGTTACCAACTACAGGAAAAACAAATTGATAAAAAGGCTAATTGTTTATCCAGTTGGAGCGAATTCTACGACAAGCTAATAGCTTTAGCATTTAAGTTAGCGGGTTTGCCGAGGTGATTTGTGGCTAATATCTCGAACAAATGACAAAACCAGCAACAAATATACATACCTTACTGTTAGCTTATATGCCTGTCTACTATACATACATCAGCATTATATCTGTTAATTATTCGAATTGAAGTTATCTTTAAGTTGGTGTTTTACCTCCTCTGTTGTCCAGCTGAAGCGATCAGTAAGTTCCCGCGTACGATTCGTTCAAAACTTCCGGTCTAATGGGCTGCATTGATTGGACGATAGCGCGGAAGGGGCGGGGACCATCTGTCCGCAACGTGTTTTATGCATAGACTGTAAAAATATTCCATGTCTAATAAGGTTTTATACTTTTTAGCAGAGATTTTCAATGCTTCTTCAGAAAATAACCCCTTAAAAAATGGATAACGTATAGTGAACATACCGGGGACCCCTTCATGTGCGTCCCTTAAAAATATTTGGGGAAATTTCTGTTCACATAACATATGAACGAAACTGAGTGTTTAACTGGTTATGAAACAGTTAGTCAAAAGTGATGTCTCTATATTAGAAGTTTGGCTTGTCTTTATCTTCATGCGACAAAAAATGTGCACTAAGATTTCCACATGGCTTTTTCTGTCCTCTGGTGACTCCAGGTGAGCTTCCCATACAATGCAGTATGTATAAAAACTTCACAGCATTTTTGTGTTATAGGTTGTAATTGTTTTACTTGTTATATTGTTCTGTCGAGATGATATCGGCATCAGCCATTGATAAATAAATGAATATACATCAACTTGAATTAATTATTATATAAAGTATATTACTGCTAATATATTTTTTACTTTTATGCCAGACTTTAACATGTGACAGAGTGTTTGTTATACCGTCGGGTATTGGTACATTTGAATAGCATTAATCATTACCTATTAAAATTGCTCAAGGAAGCAAAACCTGTTTGCGGAGTTTCTTGTCCATTTCATTTTATTGGTCTTCCAATTAAGTTTCTGTTTTTGTTCCTCAGAATCATACTGACGGTTAGTTGACAGTCCGTTCTTCTAATGTTTAATGTTTGTACTATCTAAAGGGTTCACAAAGATGCAAATAATAATGCGCAATCAAGGCATCACAGAGTAGGCAGGAAGTAAAACAAATATATTTGACATAAAACAATACAATACATGCTTCAATTCAAAAAGTCAATAATTCAGGTGTCATTGTGAAACAGAAACAAAATAAAATCAACAGTTGAAATCCATGATTCTAAGCAGAAACACAAGACCAGAGTGAATAAGAATCAACATACATTAATGTACACAGTATTTCATATGTTGCTTTTATAATGTAATTGGTTTGTTAAAATAAAGACATCCTGAAAATGGCCCTGTGTAACCATGTACAAAACCTAAAATAAATAAGACTTTTTTTTCTACATTGGATTCTGTTTTAATTACAATACATCTATGCTTTCTATCTGTCAATCAGCTCAGGAGTGAAGGAGAGTCTCCACTGGAGAGATACTGTTCGAGGATCTCATCAATAACATTACACTCATAATTCACTTGTTCGAGGTCCAGATAAGGCACAAAGGAGACAAGAAGGCGCCCGACGTTGTGCCTCAGCTCAATCAAACTGTAGGTGACAAAACGGAGCAAATATCAGATTTATGTCATTGTTCTACAGGGGCAAATCAGACAGTGACAATTCACGCAACATTCAAAGAAAGTGATTTTCTAACAAACCAACCTTATGGATGTATCTGAGCTTGAGTCTGTGCTGGGGCCTGCTGTGGCTGCAGCCTGTGCAGTAGAAGTGCTTCGTTCTTGTATGTTTTCCCTGTGCTGCTGCAGGCTCAACCTGAGCTCTTCACACTGGGTTTCCAGGTTTGCCTTTTCCTGCTCTAGACTGTTCAACTGGTGGCATAGCACAAAGTGAAAAATCAGTAGAAAAGAGGAAAAAATGCGGGTAAGCATCAATAAAACAATGGGAAAGGCAAACATAAATCTACATGAACTCACAAATAAAGTGAATATAAACAAATCTCTCCTGATAAGGTATATATGTATATATATGTATATTTATTTTTTGAAATAGGAAAAATAAAGACTATCATCAGTCTTGCACTTAAAGCTCACAATAGAGCTGGAAGACTGACCTGTGAGCGCAGTTCACTCTTCTCCTTCTTTGTTTGGTCCAGTTCAACTTCTATTGCAAACTTCTTATATTGCTCCTCTGCCACTTCAGAAATAGAGGGCTTGACCTCAGCGGCTGCCAGTAAGACCTCTTTTTCCTTCATCAGTTGATCAACCTTCTCGTTGGCCCTCTCAAAAAGCTCTTTATAGTCCTGCTGCCGTTCAGTTTCCTCCGTCTGGCAGGCCTGGTGAGAACACTCCTTCTTTACATTGATCTCAGACAGCTCCTGCAGTCTGCTCTGCATTTCCTGCAGTTGGCAGGTGAGTCTATGGAACTGCTCTTTCAGAGAGTCTCTCTCCTTCGCTGTGGCCAGGAGGAGCTGGTCCTGTTGTTTCTGTACCTCACTCATATTGCGGTTGTGAAGAAGAGAGTCTTCTTTCTGATTTTCACAGGAACGTCCTGCATCATCTACACCTCTGCTTTCTTGTTTAATGCTCCAGACAGCCACATCTGAACTCTGCACTGCATCATTCATACAAGCTGTGCTCTGCCCCTCTCTCCCCTCCCCTTCAGTTTGAGCATGATCCTCTTCTTCCTTTTTCACTCTGAGTACTTCTGTTTGTGTGGTGCTGCTGGCTACTTTTGGACAGGGTGCTCGTGAGGTACTGGTTCCTCCAGAGGCTGCTGCTGCTGAACTCAGTACTGCATCATTTGTGTCCGAGCCATCATCCATAGCATTATCATTGAAGTACTCATACAGCATATCATTGATAGCGTCACTCTGTGCTGGCTCTGTTTTCACCTTTGCCCAATCAAAGCCTGGCGTTATTGGCTTGGGTGTACTGGTATCCTCCAGGATGCAGACGTCATCCTCGGTATCATCATTATCCACTGATGTGGATGTGTGCGAGTTGCCCTTGTGAATGCCATTCATCTTAAGTCTCTTTACTGCTTGTTCAGCAGACTGTGCTCTTTTCCGCCTGCAATGCACACAAAAATAACTATGCCTCTTAAAGTAAAATGAATACATTTATGGTCACATACAAACAGAATCATACCTCAGGGAGCCGTCTGACATTGCCCCTGGTGATAGTGAGCAAACACCAGAAATAACTGGAAGACCGCTGATACTGGATGGACTGCAAGCTGGAGGGAAAGAAAATACACTTTTAATCATGTGATTAAGCCCCTGCCACTCTTTTATGGTCACAAACTTTGGTTTTTATTTTCTTCTTTGTTTGATAAAAGCAAAATATAATTTTGCACACTTGACTACTTCACAGACAGACCAGTTGAGGATACTATATTTTGGTTTCAGCTAGGAATCACATCAAACCTATATATATATATATATATACACACACACACACACACACACACACAAAATATATATATTTTTTACCAGCTTGTGAAAGGATAGAGGACCTCAATGCAGAGGATTGGGCCCTTGCAGCCCCCCCTTGTGTTGGCACAGTGTTAAATCTGCTCTTTGGAGTAGTGGGGAGGCTCTTTGGAGTAGTGGCAAGGCTATTTGGAGTAGTGGCAAGGCTCTTTGGAGTAGTGGGGATGTAGGTTTTTTTTAACTGTAAAAAACAAATAAAATGTAAAAACAAAGACATTATTTCAGTTGTAATTATTTGCTTTTCTACACCACATCTCCACAGCATGTTCTTAGTCATTGCTCCCCACCTGCAGCAGAGCCTGGGTCTGTTTTTGCTTGGCAAGAGAGGCCAATCGCTTAAGCTCCTCCTCAGCCTAGAAAATAATCAATAAAGCAGCATTAATCCCTTGATAACCACTATTAGAATTAACACTTTCTTCATGGTACCATTTGGATGAAAAAAAAAAACAAAAAAAAACAAAAACAAATTTCAGGTGCTTTATAGCATACGATGTATTCTTGCCTTTTGTTTTTCTCTCTCTTGATTTCTTTTGTCTTCCCTCTCTCTGTAAAAATAAAAAGATCACAGTTTCATTTAAGTGATTTTGTCAGATAATACAACAACATGCAGTTCTTATTGAGTCTAAATTCATTACAAATGTTTGGCCGAAAGTTGTAGAAGTTTTTGAACTAAAATCGGACTTACTGTTGTTTATAGGTCTTGCGGTATGAAGGTTGGTCATCATCTGAGTCTGAAGCCTCCTGTTCAGCTTGGCAGCTCCTGACAGTGCAAAGTAGAAACGGGATTGAAAACATCAATTTAGGGGGAAATTCAGAAAAGGACAGCAAGGATTCTGTGATTGCTTATCAGGCAAAACAATCAGTGTAATCTCAAAGCACGCCTTGGTGCTCCAATTCTATTTTCACATATTTTAATAAGGTGATGCATACATTTGGTTTGCAAAATCTGCACCTTTCTATGCAAATAAACACCATTGCAAAAAAAGTCCAACTCACAAACAGTAACACTAATAGCCACAAGTAGCTAGAGTGAAGTTTTTACCAGAGCTGGTGGTTAATGAAGAGCATTTTTAAGGACGAACATATGGTCAACTCGACTCTTTTATTCAGAGATGCTCCTCTCAGCTCCACTACGTGTCATACTTGAAAATACATGAGAAATTAAGAAGGTAAATAAATGAATCAGTCTGAATCTTGTGCCGTCCGTAGTTGATGCTCTCACATATGCTCACTGAGTGAAAGTGGACTGTGTGAGTGTGCATTATCTTTGGATTTGGATAATTGAGGTCCTGATTGATTGGCTGGTGAAAAATGAAAATAGACTATACCTTTAAGTTGCATTTAAATCCTACAGAGAAAATATTCAGCTGCTGCAGATGTCTACTTAGACCAAATATCTACGTACTAACCAGATGACGATTGTTGTAATAAAATACCCACACAAGACTACAGTTAAAAGTTTTATATAGTTATAGAACAAATCTACAGCATTTTAATCATTTAACAAACAGTTTCAGAGCCTCTATCCAGCTACACTGGCCTCCTCCCACAGTCCAAAAACATGAGCTTAGGTTTAATTGGTGACTGTCAACTGCCCATAGGAGTGAATGACAGCATGAGCTCCAGCTCACTATGACCCAGGTTTGGATAAGAAGTTTAGGACAATGAATGAATGAATGTTTCAGAGCTAAAACACATTTTTTCAGCCTGTGTTTCAGAGCTTAACCTCACCAGCAGGTCAAGTTCTCCTCTGTTGCAGTAACAATAGAACATGGGCAGCAATTAATAAATTAATTTAGTGCTGAGCAAACAAACAGTAATCTAATCGTGCTTGTTTGATGAATGCGGCAGAGCTTTGGGTGTGCGTGAGGCACATTGTGTGCGTGAGTTTTTAAGGCACACCTTTTAAAAAAAAAGGTTTAATTGCATAGGTGTGTTCTTGTATAGGATGCCAAATGTATTTTTAGATGATAATTAAAGAACAAATAATTAGAAAAAACTTTCATTTCACAAAAACAGATCAAGGATGGGAAGATTTGTATTTTTCTTATTGGTACTGGCTTATTTGATCACATTGAGAACGCTCCAGTCACCTGAACTGAGGATTAGGGTTCATACGGCAGAACCACTTCTCTGGCAGCTTGTCACAGTCGATCCCATCAGGGAGTTTGCGCCAGTTCAAACAGTCATCGCACTGCACCCAGTTCTGATCTGGTCGCTTCCTGAGCACAGAGACAGAGACGAGCATCTGAGCATGTACACGGTAAAACAAATACATGTGTCAGCCACTGACAAATATACATACGTGGTATCCTCCACTGGTGTTGTGCTGTTTGGATCTTCTTGTTTTTTCATGTAGCGAATTTCATTCCAGTACTCCTCCAGTTTGGTCGCCAGATTGCTTAAAGTTTTCCTGTGCCAAGACATGAAGAAATTCAGACTGACTCCAGTTTCATGGCACACAGTATTATAATATCATTATTACTTTTTCATTTACATGCAAGGCCAGACACAGGCAAAAAC
>JAOWBC010000002.1:15584870-15602690 GCA_028566105.1 Hypoplectrus providencianus | reverse complement strand
AGTGTGTTGTCATATCTTCTTCATCTGATTATTGAACAAACCTCAGGCGCTAACACTCGACCTCTGCTATGAAACAAAACACACATTTTGTCTGTGTGTATGGGCTGCAGACAGACCTGCGGAGATTCCAGATGATGATCCGTGTGCCAGTTTTCCCTTTGGACAAATGGGAACCGACGGCTCCGATCTCCATGAGCAGTTCTTCTTGTGTGTTGTAGGGAGAATAGCGCAGGATGTCCTGCAGACTGGCTTCCTGCTCCTTTGGCACATCAAGTAACGGTGAAGTTAAGGAAAACACGTAATGAAATTGTTACAAATAAAAGTGCTTAAATAAAGGAAACAAATAATTAACATTCCATCGCCATGTGATGCAATGTGCCCGAACACAGTAGAAAAGGATATTCTTGTTTGCATCTGTCTGTTTAAAGCAGATAATAGGAACTATTATCTGGTTAGCACCAATCTCTTTCAGGTAGGTCTGAGAGAGCATCCCAACACACGACACACTCTTTGACTTGGAAAACACGATGGCGTCTTCGCCCAGACGCATGGATCCAGACTTGAAACCGTTGCCATACATGCCAATAGGAGTTATGCCCTTCATTGGGATCTTGTCACTGTATCCAAAGCTAGAGGGAGGGGAAATTAATATATTCTACAGTGAGTATATGAGCCACATCATGGTTCATGCATAACACAACATCATGTATAACATCTCATCTCATTACGTATGCCAGTACTGGTAGTACAGCAGTGTCTAACCTGAGCATCTTGTGCATCGTTGCATGGTCCAGTCCATTTCCATTATCCATGAAAGTGAGGCAATCCTGTCCTTTGACCACAGTCTTATCAATCCAGAACTGTTTGGCACTGACATCTGGATCATAGGCATTGTCTGTCAGAAGACAAGAAAAACATGGGTAACTTAAATTCGAAGAAAAACCTCATCCTACAGAACTAACCGCCCTTTACACAGACCACAAGACCACCTTGATGTTGTTGACTTGCAGATTTCGTGGTATGAAGCTGAGCATGACAAACCACAGCAGGTTTACACTAAATGAATGCACTAACGTACATCCGATAGTACAATTTTGATTTAAAAATACCCCAGTCTTTTCACCAACCTTCTGTTTGAGCAGATTGTGTACTGTGCACATTTACTGTGCAAGCAATAATCGTGTATCAAAATAATAAGGTGAAAATGTGTGTTTTAAATTGTAATAATCCCACCTGCAGCCCTTAACCTAACAGATTTGTGGATCAAGATCAAGATCACCACCACCTGATCACCACCTGAGCTTACTGGCATTTAAGCTTTCACATACCAGTGAGTGACGTGACTTATTCATTTATTACAGAGAAAAAACTGCAACAGGTGTTTGATCAGGCTCTTTTGAGGTTACACCCTGAGTCTGTACAAACAACACGGGGAGTAACTGTAAGTGCTTTAACACTATAAATAAATGGGTCAGTGGAAGAACTTTACATTTAAATGTTTGTTGAAGCTAAATTTAGGCCTGTTTTTTTTGTTTATTTCTGGATTATAGTTGAAAATGGATTTAGCTGTTATGCAAATCTTTCCAAGTGATGGGAAAAAAAATTTCAAAGGCATTGTTATGCACTACAGTACATGAATCTGATCATCATTATGTCAGAGAACACACTCAATGATGCAGATCACCTGGGAACATCGCTAGTATGAAGTGAAACTGAAACCTACATGTGATAGCCTGTTTTACATGAAATTACAGCCATGTGATGATGACTCACCTACGAGCTCAGCGATTGCACTGAAGGGCCAGGTGTGGCTGGTGGAATTCGTATGAAGAAACTTGGGACAAAGCTGCAGATGGAGCGAAAAAAATAACAATTATAAAAGCATCATTTTCATAATTCTATCTATTCTAATGCGATCAGTTTGATATTGATTTTTTATAAGGCGTTTCTTAATTGTTTTAATTAGTTTTTAGCAGGCTGTTTCAGCTTTATTTGACTGTGATGGAATAATAATGAAAGAGTTAAAAAAAAAAGGGAAGTAATGCGGGAAAAAACCCCCAAGCAAAATTCAAACCCGGGCTGCCTGCTTTGCATGACTAAGCGTCATGTGGTATCGGCTCTACCAGTGTGCCACCAGCATGCCCAAATTTTCTCCACCGTAATCCCTGCACTCAAATGAGGAGTAAAATTTTCGGAATTTGACTTTACCCAAAAATTTTAACTGGCTCAAGATGTCATTCAGACCTGTGGTAACAGTATCGCTCAGTGAGATTTTGATCTTTTATTCGGAGAACATGTTAAACTAAATGCAGCACAAAAACATTCACACTGTTAGGGCTTTTAAGCACATAAATAATAATTTATGGTTTACAACAGAACAATTAGAGAATGAGAGTTACGGGATGGTCCTCAAAAATATTTTGTTTGAAGTTTAAACCTGCATATTTTTTTAAAATTTAGAATAGGGTTACAGCAATTTAAGATGTATATCCTGGCATAAACATTGATATCGTTTGACCTTTTACTTGGCTATAATCATAAAAACTATTATTTTTTATTATTTCAGAATGAAACTTTTTTTTTTTTACATTATTCCATTAAAAAAACAGTTTTTAAATTATAAGTAATGTTGCTGTTATTATGCCGTTATAACTGATAATAATAATAATAATAATAATAATAATAATAATAATAATAATTGTGTAATACCAACCACGATTTCTCTTGCCCTTGTTATTGTACCGTGGGAATATAATGTGGGTACAACCCTAAATAATTTTTTTATTCCAGGTTTTTCTGATAAAGTGCTGTTCTGTCCAACATGTGCATTAAAGCCCGGATTTCACACTTTACATAGAGGTGGGTTATAGTTACAGAAAATCTGGAGCCAATGAGATAAAAAGAGTGGGAAGAAAGATATTGGCCGTGGGATGACATGCATAAATGCTATGCTATAATGCTACTATAATGCTAACCTATAACAATAATGTTATGTCTATGGTTGTTGTAACTTGGTGCTGTCCAACTTTTGTCCCACAACGAAAACACAAGTGTGTGTTTTTTTTTTTTTTTTTTTTTTTAATAAGTATTAAAAGTTTAAGATAACATTTGACTGAAGTTTGTCATGTAGAGTGCAAACATTTAATTAGTATTAACTTTTATTAGTTGTAGAAGTAAAGTCGCGTCGTTTAACAGGAAATCGAAAGTAAACATTAGCCCATTATAGCTTATGACTTGGAGCAATTTACAGGCAGACAGTTATGATGGTAATAGGGTTAAAATACTTTATCAATACTGTTATAATAAGTAGGCAGGCAAGGATCTGCTGTGGTGGCGTTCACATGCATGTTAACGTTGTGGTGTTAACTATCACTGATGTTATTGTAAACATATCCGCCATTATATTGCATCAGTGATGCTGAAGCCATAGTATAAAAATATTGAAGTGAAAAGAACAAAGCAAAAGAGAAAATATAACTCACCGTACTGAGCGGGACACCACGATCAGTTTGCACCGCCATATCTCCGTCAGGACGCGCCAGTATGAAGAGGACACTAAACGATTTGGACGCTTGTCAATCTGTGTGTTGTGGTACGGGTACTAGACAAGACCAAAAAGGACGAAAGAGTCGAATTTCAAAACCCTGTTCATCATTTACTTTATTTGCTGAGTGTTTGCTATGGATTTCTGCTTAAAACGTTTTTAGCTTCTCTACTATAAAGTTTTTAACAAACCTTTGTCAAATTACAGCATAACACATTCATAATTTCCTCTCCAGAACCATTTTTTTTGTTTTTCTTGTGTTTCTTTCTACTCAATAACTTTTTCTTTTTATTATGACGTTATTTAAAAATGTTATACAGCTGTTGTTTACGGTTTTGGGGATTAGGGGGGAAATAATCAAGGCTGTAAGGCTGTATATAAAATCTATTTAGGGGAGATTTCCTGATTGTAGTAGTAGTACACAGCAAAACAACAGAGCAATCATCTGTTAGCTAATAAAGGATCTATGCTGCTGTGACAATCACCAGGCCATATGTGACACCTGACTGTCTGGTTCCCTGTGAGCCAATTCTGCTAACAGCTGGCATGTTTTGCATAGAAAAAATGAAAAAATTGACAAGGTACATTTCTACAAGGCACTATAGGACCAGTTTAATATAACACACAATTTTGTATATAAGTAGGAGGTCCCTGCTCCATCTCTCCATCAGTGTGGGGGTCCTTGGCCTGGAAAACGTTGAAGACCCCTGTTATAGTGGGTTTACATTACTCTTTTCTCCTCACTACCAAAAATGCCTTCTATGATGCAATGGTGGCTAATAAAGGTAAAATTAATTTGAAGAAGAGCATAAAGTGGAATTATCCTTAAGTAGAACTGATGGTGAAACACAATAGTAGTATGTGGGGACAGAAGTGCCAGAACAGCTTCAGAGCAATAAGCCAGGTAAAGACAGAGACAGCTGTTGTATCTGCTGAACAGAGGCATCTGTGTTTCTCTCCAGAGAAAGGTGACTTTTCACCTGAAGAATGTGTAGGATAATTTCTGTCGCATTTATGTCATTGTTGCACTGAATGGGGCATCAGCTTCCCCATTTTATGCCTTAAACAGGCTAAATCATTTTGACAAGAAGCCAGATGTTTACGGTTAATCATATGCAAGAGACTCCGACGAAGGATCTACTCATAGGTGATCCATGGTGTTCGAATGATGCTGTACTTTATGCAATAAACCTTTTTATATGTACAAAGTAAATCAGTGTCAGTGGAGCGTCCTTCATCATCTTCACATCATCGCCATCAAATAAACAACACTTAAAAAAGTAAAACTAAAAAAAAAAATGTGTTCATAAGCACATTACCAGAATGTTTTCCTCTCAAATTTCCCCTGCTTTTGAAACTAAAACTATGTATGAATATTTTGAGCATAAATATGGAAACAATTAACTATTACTTATTAATGCATGGGAAAGTGTCAAGAGTGTTGCATTTAAAAAAAAAAAAAAAAAAAAAGGGAAAAAAATGTGTGGAATATTTCAGAAACAGTCAATGGTAAAAATGAAAAGCACACAAGGCCAAACTTCCTTCAGCTCCTCCTGATATTTCAACATTTATGGAATACTACCACTGCACAGTAAAAACACAGTATTTAAGCTTAATATTTAATTTAATGAGTCTTATTCTGTTAATTCAAAACTTGACATGGTCCTTTTAACATCCAAAATAAATTAATTAACATTCAGCATTGTGGAAAAAGAGAGACAACAGGCAGTCAAAAACTATCCACAAACAACTACAAAGAAAGGCGGATTTCCCTTGAACACCAAAATTGGCAAGCATGTATTTTAGCAGAGTACACCCAACAATATTTCATAGGGTTTTTTCTGGTGTACACAAATCACATTCAGTAACTTAATCATACAGCTCTTAACACAAATCTTAGCCAAAAGTTTGCGAGGTCCCGTAGTGAACAGCAAGAGAAAATACCTTTACATAAGCAGTCAAATACTGCAACCTTTACATTCCCGGAGTCAGAGAGACATGTTACACACAGCAGGATGTATGGGTGACCAGAGGTTATGAAAATGTCCAAAAGAACACATTAACAATACTTAATGAGGTTCTTCACAGGGAATCTGCTATCTGGTGTTAAAACAAACAAACAAAAAATCCTGGGACTACTGTTATTATAAGATGCATGCATAATAATAACAATAGGTAATCATCTGAAGTCGATTTACATGTTACCTGTTTTTAGTGGAAACAAGTTTAGTCTAAAACCATATACAGTAAACTGACATAATCTCAATCTGAATATTTCACAACTAAAATGACACTGGTCCTTTAGAGAAAAAAAAGAAACATTCCACATTATGTTGTAATTAATACTTCCACCATGTTTTTTGTTTCCAGATATCCAAAAAGCCCACTGAAATAATAACAATGTCCAATTTCCCATTACAGATTCAGTGTGGCAGCACCTCAGAGTTACATGTAATTATGTGTTTAGACACGTTAAAACATTAAAAAAACACAATTCCAAACTTTTCCTTTTTTTCCTCGTTCATAATACAACATTATCACCGCCTGGGCCTATTTAAGTTATTCCATTCATATGGCTGCAGGTCAAAGAGCTTAAGAAGAGGGCTTAGTTCATGCTTGAGGTCTAACTCTCCATGCAGTCCAGGAACTCTTCCTCAGTGATGCACTCCAGTCTCTTCAGGACTGTTTCTGCACTGGCTGCTGGGTAGTCTGCTACTGGGAAGTTTTGCGTGGGGTGGCTGTTGGGGGGAGGGCACTGGAAAGAACAGCATAGGGTGCGAAGGAATGGCAACAGCTGCGTGATTGAGGACAGGTAGCGTTGAGTAAGGAGGGGAAACTCCAAATTCTCTGTGGACGATTCCTCACTCAGCCCATTCATTGTCTGGAAAAACAAGAGTGTGAAGAAGTCATTTCACCAAACAAAAGTTGAATGAAAGTGACTTTTGGTATTTTGTAAGACAATATTGCAAGAGTACAGACGTTTAACGAAGACACTGTGTTATTCATTAGACTATGCATGAAGAAGAAAAGAAACAGGAACATTGGGAAAGCTGGAATGCCACACTGCCATATTTTATTAAATATAATTGTGTCTAGTCCTTTATATTTCAAATAAAGACAGCTCATATTTTGTTATTTTTTTCCATCCAAATGACCATTCAGGAGTGTAAACTAAATTTGACAGTGGCTGTTTTAAACATCAAACAACAAACATGGATCTGGCTCCTGGCTATGTTGTACAAAAGAACTCAAGGTAAACAAAAAAAAAATCATGGTTATTTAGATGTCAAACACAGTGTCCTGGATACACATTGCTATGCCTCTGTCCTGGCAGGCTGTCATGTCAGCGACTTTTCAATCACAAGGTAGCCATGACTAAAAGCAAGCTCTGTTTTATTGTCTATTTTACTCTAAATGGAGACAAAACTTACAAGTTAATCACCAAGCTGTCGTAAAGAAGTCTTTAACCGAGTTGATGAGACCATTAACTCATTATGGGAATGTTTATTGAGGGTCATCTTCTCATAGACGGCAATACAATCTGACTTTTTATGACCAGTAGTTGCCCCACGCTGGAAATACAAATGTAGGTTTGAGGAACTTCAGTTCTGGCTTCACTGTACAGACCTGGAGGCTACGTTCACTTCTTTTATACAGGCTATGATTGTAACACACATATGATCTTACCCCATATCGCTGTTGTATCGCTTCCAGTACTTTGACCACATGAGGTCTAGACTCCTGCTCGCCTTCAATCAGCGCATTCTCTGGGCCGCTGTAGCGGTTCACATCCACCTCAGGGACAAATGCCCAACGATACCTATATATGGAACAGATAGTTACAAAGAAAAGCCTGGTAAGACAGAAAATAATATTCAGACAGCATAACAATTAACACAACTTATACGAAGACATATGCGAGCATGTTTTGCCCTGAAATTGGGATCTTACATCTGAAAGAGAGGCATCCTCTCTGGAGGAAAAGCCAGAGAGGTGTCCAGAAACTTGCAGGCTGACAGGTACATGCCCAACTCTGCATGAGAGAAATTAATGGGTCCGTTCTTGTCAAGGGCTCCGCGCACCACTTTAGCCAGTCTAGGTGGTACACAAGAAGACAAGAAAGGTATTTAAAGTGAGAGCGGCAGCAGCTGACTGAATTATTAATTTGTGAAGAAAAGAATCAACTCACTTTGAGACATCTTTATCTATCTGCAATGCTTTCTCTAGCCGTGCAAATATGCGTATCTAAAAAAAAATGGTTTCCATTAATGATAATTAAAATAGACACTTTCACTATATTAATTAGCTCATTAGAAGATTGGATCATACCAGTTCAGTGACCATGATTGGCCAAAGAGATGTGAGGTGTTGCGAAGAAATCCGCAACAGAAGAACACGAAACATCAGGAACATCTGTGCCAAAACACCAGGGCTTGGGTTCATACGCAAAGCCTCAGTGAGACGTTCTGATGGGAGTTTTAGACAAAACGGTCAATTTCAATGCATGTTTCAGCTACTAAATAGAACATATATACATAAAAATCGACATAAACATCCAGCAGCAGCACCCCACCTTGAATGAGGGGCAGATACAGATGATACTGGTCGAGCTCTCCGCTGAACATGGCAAACGCCTGTCGCTTCAGCAGCATGGGTTTCTGCTCTACGTTGGTAAACAGTTTCAGGGAGCCGCTCTGCATGCCTATAGCAAAAATAAATACAGATTTGTTTCAGAAGATAACCCAAAATGTCTCTTCAATTTGATTTTTACACGTCACTTCTAGAAGTCATATTATGACTGAACTGATTTGAAAAAAAAAATCCTTCTTGTCTGAAGCACTACACACTTTTCCATGAGGAGGTACTCACTCATAAGGTCTTTGAACATGGTCTTTTCATGAGTCAGCAAGTGGTCAATGATGGACTTCCAACTATGGAGAACACAGTGCGTCAAAAACAGACAATTAGACATTCATAATATCCTTTTTTGTGTTTTTAATTGATTTATGACCACAGACTACTCTCCTGTCACAGTTATGTCCAAGTCCAGAAATATTCGACTTTACTTGCATATTCACTATCATAGAAAAACATCTATCAATCACATTATGCTGGTTACAAGCAGCATGCTGAATATCCCGCTTTTTGTATGGGTTATTATGACTCCACTGAATGTGTTGACAAATACAGATTTTTACCTGGTTGTACAGGAGGCATCCATGGTGAAGAAGAGGGGGTCCATGAAGAGCTCAAAGACCTCTTTCCTCCAGGCCCTTTTGGTATAGGCATACCCACTTAGACTGCTGAGCAGCTGAGAACCTGCTTCGAAGCTGGGCATGTTGTAGGCACTAGAGGACAGAAAGGACTGGTTAGAGGAAGACTGAGACCAAACTGACCCAAGCTGACACCATTAAGATGGCCCTGCATGGGGGTTACCTGTGGTTCTTCAGGTAGGGGAACACAAAGTACATGAGCCGAGAGATGAGAGGAATGGCTTTCTCCTTCTCATCACTGCGATAGACCATGTCCAGAAGTGGTGCCAAGACCTATACAATAAGAGAATGTGTTAAACAATACAAACACAAAACACTAACTCATTAATTTCCTTAACTAAAATGCAAAGGCCTACCTCAGCCAGGAGAACAAGAGCTTGCACACTGTAAACTGAGGGAGCTGAAGATGAAACCATGGTGCTAGCTTGAGCCATTGACTCTGAGAGGAAGACAAGGAGAGAGAGAAGTAAGTTAAGTAAGTAAGTTAAGAACGTTCATGTGACTGTTGCCTTTCAGTAGTTCTCATAGAGGTGACAAAGGTGGTATTTGGATTTTTTGAAGTAAGGTTGTATGAGAAACTTATATAATCTGAGCCCCAATGATGAACTCCAGTACTTGGGGCTATTTCAGCATTTGGCTAACTGGGTTTTATAGGAGCTACTCTAAGGTCAGAATTTGAAAGAAAGTCGTGTCTATCTATGGAACACCCTGTTTAAGTCAGAGGGCTTGATCTTAAAACCGGTCAATAGGATTTACAGAGGAGGTAATGTGTGCATGTATTAAAACTATCTGAAGTTACCATAATGGTCGCCATCCACATCTGCATCATCAGGTTCTTCTGCTTCAGGGCACACCTGAGGCTGAACTTTGACCTCAAGGCTACGGCTGAGCCAACTGGTCTGCTCCAGAGATGAGCCTGCGATCCCACCCACTGCCTCAAGGATCCGCTGAGTCACTTCCTGCGTGATAATGTCACCAGTAATATAAGCACGGTAGCACTCGCTTGCCATTTCATTAATAGCCTGTGCAGTGCAATATGAATCATACCTGTAGATCTCTAGTGTCTTTCTTGTTGTCCAGGTTGGGGAGCCTATTGACAGAGTCATTGAGTATTCTGAAAGACAGAAACTTTTAATGAGTATGATATTTTCCCAAACCAAACTGACAAATGTTAAAGGGAAAAAAGTTTGAGCAATTATCACATTTATAGGAACCATGTATGCACAAATATAGCTGGCTCTGAAACACAACTATATAAGATCCTTTTGCCATATATTCTTCATTATTTCCAGGTCATGAGATAACTGAATTAGTGTGGCAGTTAATAAACCCTGAACCATACGTAAGTACTGAATGTGTAAAAAACTGACCCCAGCAACAAGAAGTGCCCAGGTGGAGCCAGGTTGAGCTGAACAGACTCTCGTAACAGACTGAGGAGAGGAGCCACGTTTTCCTGCAGAGCCTGAGCTGAAAGACTGCGTACAGGAACAGAAATTATTATAACAGAGAGCATTTGTAGAATGGTCTAGTTAAATAGTAAAGGCATTGTATTTACTGACCTTTGGACATAGGCGTAGCTGAACTGTAACATGGGGATATCTACCAGGGTTGACTTCTGCTGGGTAGAAGAATATAAAATGTTATAAAAGTGAGTGGAACATGACTTTAGGAACTTTACACTGTGCATGTTTTTAAATTTGTGCACCTGTTCTCCTTTGATCTGATGTGGTTTTTTCACTACTTCCTTGACCAACTGTAGGATGGCATCTGTTGGCAAGGTATGCAAAGACTTCACAAGAGCCACAATGGTTAGACGAGACTCACTGGCCACAGGCAAAACCTGAAAAACAAGAGTGTAATGATGCCAACAAGTATATTGAAGGTTTCCAGAGAGAGAGAGAAGTGTCCTTTCTTAGTTAGTAGAAACAATACAATTCTTACCCTGTTTTTATGTCTTTTTTTACTCTTCCTGCTGCTCCAAACTGCTCCCAAGGAAGCCATCAGCTGAATCCCATACTGCCCAGTTAGAGGGACCAGGAACTCCATTATCCGCTGCCGTAAGATCTATAAAACATACACCATGAGTGCATAAAATGTTATATAAAAGCACATGCATTATACTAAAGAAATATATGTTAAGTGTAAGTAACATAGCACCACAGTAATTACAGTCAAAGAAAGCAGAGAATATGCAAACATGTAACACACCTTGGTGCTTTTAAAGTAGACAGAGGTAGAAGTGTGTCTGCTGCTCTGGGTCGCATCTGATGATCGTCTCTGCATCTCTTCCCTCATGACCACCCCCCATAACAATGCCATGCTACTGAGCATGTGTGGGAGTGCCTCGATCACAGCATTGCGTGCATTACGGACATCCATAGGGTCACAGGCAACGAAAGACTGAGAGAGAGATTAAAATGGGTATTAACATTCTCATATAGTTAAGTACATAATACCTGGGTGTGTATGCTTTATTCTTACCCTCTTGTTGTCCAGAAGACAATAATGTGTAATGTTGGTCAGGCCTTCGAGCAGAGTCAGAGGGTAATCAGGAGCAATGTTTTCCCTCCTGCCACTGAAGCTGATCAGAAGAAATAACAATGCATTAAATTAATATTACTAATATTATAGCTAGATATGAGACATTAAGATAAATTATGAGTAAGGCTACAATTTTAAGGGCAGATTTAGGGGGTTTTGGCAATAAATATCAGATCAGGGTTTTTTTTAATACAGGTTTTACTTTTGGGTTGGTTCTGAGTTTTGGTGGGCTCAGGCCAGAAAAAAACTGGCATCCTTAAACATTAAATAGGACAACGCTGTGGAAGAGGTCTTAAAGCTGTCAAATTGTCACAGTACACAAAACTATGTTAGCTGATCTTTTTCAGTGGTGCTCAGTTTACCTCTGGTTTGTCTTTGCTCCATCATGCTCTGAAAACTTGACAAGTTCGTCCAAGTTCCTGCAGATCTGATTAATGAGTGGAGCCACAATGATGCCTAATGAGCGACCCAAGTACGGCAGAGAGGAGCACAGCAATGACACCCAGTGGGGGTGCATGGCATAGCCGTACTGCGGCTGCAGGGCCCTGGCTGCGGCAGAAACAAACATTCCTTGGGCTGTGATGGGGTTGTTTTGGACATACTGGGCTGCCTTGATGGACTGCTGAAAAAGAACTGCAGTTTGCCATTCACGAGCAAGTGGGGTGCTGGCTGTTGGGGATCCACGAGGCTCTGCAGGCTGGCCAGATGCTGACCCAGCTGCTGAGACACCCTTACCAGGCCACACATGGTACTCCAGGACGATGAGAGCCTGGAGGAGTTTCAATAGTTCCATTTGTAAGGGAAACTGTTCCTGTCCCCCTCCTGCTCCAAGATTCACCAAGTTCTCCTCAGACAAATGTCCCTGTTCATCCAGCAGCTCCACACCCTTAGGTGCTCCTTTGTCTGTGCCCCTTTGGCTGACATACATGGAGGCAGAGAGTGTAATCAGAGCATACTTCTGCACTTTACATCCTGAGAGGAGTGTGCGGATGTGCTCCAGTCTGGCCCCATTGCCCTCTTGTCTCTGTGCCATGCAGCAAAGCTGGTTCACCATCCTGGTCAGCACCTCCACACTCTTCACCTGAACCTCTCTGTTCCCTTGCAGGTCAAGAGGGCCCAGAATCAGATATGAGGGGAATTGAGAGCGCAGGAATCGCAGGCACAAGCACATGAGCAATTCGATGAGCAGGGATGGGGGCACAGAGGGGGAGGAGGAAGGGGAAAGCAAGCCACCATAAAAGTCATGACCATCCTGAGCCTGTTGGTGGCGCTGCAGGAGGTTGGAGACTAGGTTTAAATGTGCAGCAGAGCTTGTGTCCAGAGAATTGTGGCAAAGGACGTCCACCAGAGGGCACTCAGCACTGTTTCTCAGCAGGCTGTCAAGCAGTGACAAGCCTTGGAGCAGATGGCGCCAGCTGCCGGCTACAGGATACAGAAGAACATGGCAGAACAGAGAGTCGATGGCCTCTCTCTTCTCACGCCCCTGTTTTAACAGGCGAGACCTGGCCATGGCCTGAAGCTCTAAATCCTCCTCGTCCTCACTTGACAGGGAGTCAGATGCCTGTGTGCGCTCTGACTCCGCCCTCCGCAGGCCATTGACCACACCTCCTTCCTCAACATTGTAGGGGACAGAGCCCGAGCTGGAGTTCTCAGTGGACCCCTGGGCACCGCTAGTGTCAGCTGACTCAGTGTGTTCACTCTCAATGTCATCCTCCTCCTCTTCTTCTTCCTCTTCTACCTCCTCATCCTCAACTCCACCCTCCTCCTCTTCCGTCTCTTCACTCTCACACTTAGATTCCTCTAAAGCGTTCGGTGGTTTGGCCACCTCTGGTCCACTGTCTAACTCTGCCCACAGGGACTCCCGGTCCACAATGATCATGAGATTTAGGGTGGTGACCTCTGTTGCCATTAAATCCACAGATGCTCCAGAATTTTTGCTGGAGTTTCGACTTCTGTTGCTTAGACCCTTCAGGTTCCCTTTAAAACACAAAACACACGCACAGCCAAATTAAACAATTGCATATCTTTGAAATTGTATTGCTTCACACATGCTGATGGTCGGTCGCTCTTACCAGCAGTGAGATTTTGTTTGACGCTCTGAATGGTGCGGCGCTGAGTGGAGGGATGAAGCAGCAGCAACAGAATAGGCTCCAGGATCCGAATCACATCACTGAGGGAAAGAGCCCTGACCAGCCAGCACTGAGCTGCTGCACTTATTGAGCCATCTGTACAGCTCAGACTGTCCACAACAACGCATAAAGACCTGAGAGAGACACAGTCAAAATTAATAAATGAGGATCACAACCCAAAAGATGAAATCATCTTTCTACTGTTGAGTTCCCCAAAAGGTTTCTCACTTTGCAACTTTGTACTAACCGGTCAAAGGAGCGATTAAGACACATGGCCCTGTTGGTCTGAATCTCCCTCGTCAGGTGCCATAGAACTGTAAAGCGGTGAAGCGCTTCCATCCTAACAGCCTGGGGCAGACAGACACGAGGCAAACAAGTTTGTTTAGCTCAACGTGTCATATCTTTAAGTATCTTTGTTTACGTGTCACAGTTAAACTGACATGCCAGGAGGATGCTGGGGAAACATAAAAAATGTGTGAACAGACTGTGTTCAGAGGGTGTGCATGCATACACACCTTGTCTTTGTGCAACAGCGCCTGGCAGATGATATCTTCACAGATGGATGCTGACGGAGCCAAACAGTGAAGCCTGTAAAAGAGTTCCACGCAGGAAATGTGCTGCTCTCTGCGCTCTGTGTCCAGCTGGTTCCACAGTACCTGGGACACCCTCTGAGTTACACAGAAAAAGAGTGTTGAACATTGAATTTGTACTTAAGATATAAGTTAAACCAACATTTTCCTTTTTATAACCCAACCTGATAGAAATCTGTGCCTTCCTCTATGGCACGAAGCACAGCAGGGAATATGGGTGGCACAGTGACCATCTGCAGCCGCCCACTCAGAGGGTTGGAGTCACATCTTTGGTAGCGTCTGTGTTTGTCCTGGATGACCAGTGCTAAGGACTGGGAGTGGTTGATGAGTTCTAACAGAGAGGCCACTGCTGTGTGCTGGATGCTGTAGTCCCTGGACATGCAGCACAGCGTCATCATGGACCTCAACCACACTGGCAGGCTGTCGATGTTGCTACCTATGGAGAAAAAAAAACCATTTTAAAATAGATTGAAACCTCACTCCCCCTTTGAAGCACGTAGCTGACAGTAGTATAAACTCAGTGGGATTAATAACATAACATGCTGACCTGTGTGGCCTGACATATCTGTGTGGAGAACTTGAGTCTCCTCTTCACTCAGGTAGACGGGGAAGGTGGCGCACTCCAGCAGCAGGTGGCAGGTTGCAGTGAAGGCCTGTCGACAGGCATCAGAGATCTCTGCCTTGCCACGGGGCATGTATCCAGCTGCCCAGTCAAGACAACCTACATTCCCACGCTCCTTTTTCATCTCTGTGGGGGCTGCTGAGGGCTGGGCATCAGATGTAGTGCTGGGTTTAGGCTTGTCAGACTGGGGTCCTTCCTCTGTTCCTCCAACATCCTCCACCTGCACCAGCAAATATCTGAAAGATAAAGGTGAAAACATTTACAAATTGCACCCCACATAGAGGTTCATTTAGGTTGCAGCTTTTAAATAAAGGGTTAGCAGTTTACTTTGTGGTTATCAAGGCCAGGATGTCTTGCAGATACTTGGTCATGGTGTCCACACTGCCTCCCCTCCTCCACACTCCCTCGCCTTCTTTACAGAGTCCATTTCCCTCCTCCTCCATACCCAGCCCTGGTGGGAGATGCTGCTCTGAAGGTGAGGCACTGACGCCCAGTCCGCTGTCTTCAGACCTGAGCCCTGGGTAAACAACATCTGCAGCCTCTGCCTCATCTCCACTATTGCGGTTTGGCTCTTCATCTCCCTGATGACCATTAACCTGACCAGCACTGCCGTCTTTCTCTTCCTCGTTATCTATATCCTAGAGGGAGTATAATTCATAGGATGAGGGAAAGTCAAACATCAAAAATATAATTTAAAGACAACACTGGCACAAACTCTAAATGCTGAACCTTTTTGTTTTCCTCCTCCGGTGACTGCTCCATCTCCTCTATCTGCGTCACTGCTTCAACTTCCATAAACGCCACAGGCATCTGGATCTTACTCAGGACCTTGAAGCAGGCACGCAAACTCTGTGTTACATCTTCCAGGCTAACAAAGTCGATGTGGTTGTGGAGGGTCTGCAGCATGGTGCCCAACATCTTAGGAAGGTACTGGGACTGGATGTCAGCATGGAGCTCCTGTTGCAAAAAAACAAACATGTAAAACACACTATTTGTGTGTACACATGTCTTTAGGTGTGCACATGAGTCAGACTCAGGTCAATTAGTGGTGAAAAATAGTCAATATTTGTTTAGTCCTGAGTGCAGAAGAGGGAATGCATTTACTAAAGAAAAAAAATGCCCTCCTTGTCTTCATTAACAAATTAAGGAACTCATGATTCTCAAGAGAAGTTTAAATGGAAAGAAATTCTGTTGTTTCTGTTTGTGTGTTTTGTGAACTGATAAAATAATTATTTCATTACTTCATTATTTGCTGTTTTGAGATTTATTTTCACAAGGTAGGAAAGTAATGGTGTGTGTGAGTTGTTTACCAGAGGGAGAACGTCAAGCAGGAAAATAATGAGTGTGGACATCTCAGAGACAGAGGGAGCAGGGTGATTTCGCTCCTGTGGAGGAGGTGTTGGTGGGTCATCTTTGTCACTATAGAATAAAGAAGGAAAATAAAATATTTCATCCTTTTTGGTTGATATTTGAGTTTCAACAGGGAAACATTTTCTTGGGGACGTTTATTTGACACAGACACAAGTTACTTACTTTAGCCACTATATACCATGTTTTTGCAGAACTTTTCCTATAATCTTGCAATCGAGCATTTGGCACATTACACACTTTGAAAGCTTGAGTTTCACAGTCATTCCTGCCATACCTGATGGAAATGCAGAAGCGTCGTGTCATGTACTCCCACAGGTATTCACTGTTCATGGAGCTCACCAGCATATTCATTGTCTTTATGATCTCAGACGCATTCTTATTCTCTTTTATCCTACTGTTTCAGAAAAGATTAGAAAACATAATTTTGCTGTCAGTTGCAATCTAGTCACATGCTCAGTTGGGTATACAATCAGCAGCACACATCCTTTAATTCATCCTATCATTTATCACGCTCACCTGGTTAGCTGGTTGGCTGAGAGCCCTGAGCTGGTGGTGGTTTTCTCTCCAACCATCTCTCGACAATAGCTGTAGAAAGCTCGGACCACCTCCAATAACACACTGCTCAAGACAACTGGACCTGCACAGAAAAAGATCATCCTCACAGTAAGAAAAATATTTATAAAAACCTGTGTATAAAGCTAACTTCCTCTCCAAACAAGTGAATGTGCCATTAATACCCACAACATAAACTCAAACATCATGCTTTAGAGCTTTACCAGAAAATCAGCATCACATGAGACATTGAAAAAAGTGGTGGATCAAGTTATGCAGCGTTTCTAAGTGTTTGTGTACTGTACTGCTCAGTGCTGCCTACCTATCTCTTGTTTATCCAAAAGACTCATAATGATGCGAAAGGGCCGGAGGTATCCAATCACATTTTCTGGGTCACTCTCCACATCCTTGTGTTTGAGGATGTTAATAAGAGCCTGAAGTCACAGAAACAAACAGATAAGAATAGGTAAAATAGGTCATAAACATACAGTGGTACAGTGTTCAAACAGACACCTGACAAAGATGTGACAAGTGAGTTAGGCTTCCTCCCAATTAACATCCAAGCTAAATAGTTTTTTTTTTTTATTTAAATATTTGTTAGATTAGTTAGACATTTTGGGAAATAAACTCGATGGATTTTTGTCATGTGCAGGACGGTTTGTGCAGAAGATGAATTTGTATCCTTTGGGCCAAGCCAAGAAAGCCATTCCCCCTGTATCCATTCATTAAATTAATCTAATATTATTTAATCCAATTTTCTAATCCAACTCTCTGCAAGAAAGCGAAGTAGCGTATACCCCAAGTGATCAAACTTTAACTTTTATTGTTTATCCTACCAATTATCCTCCATTACCTGCACAAGGAAATCTCTAGAGTAGTTGTTGAAGTAGAAAGATGTATGTTCCTCTATGGTGGCAGAGAGAGTTGGGTGTGGGGCCACCATTCCTCCTTTTTTGTCGGTCCCTAAAAAGAAAACAGAAAAAAACAATGCCGAATTATCTGTGGAACTGAAATGGTAATTCCTTAATGAGATGTATTTCAATGATCAGCACCTAGAAGCCAGGCATAGAGGCGTCTGTTGAGGGACATGTCTCTGCGGAGAAGGGTAAGTGAGGCTGACGAAACCATTGTTGTCATGTCTTCACCAGTAATGACAATACCGGGGGCCTCTGGGTCCTAAACCAGCAACACACAGAGT
>JAOWBC010000002.1:15557112-15575743 GCA_028566105.1 Hypoplectrus providencianus | reverse complement strand
AGTACAAAAATCAATGTTTAATATTAATGTGTCCTTGTTATTTTTGTGGATCATGCCATGTTATTTTTATCACTAGAATGATAATAAATTACTATAATAATCATCATCATCATAATTATTATTAATAATATTTTTATTATGATTATTATTTCATTATTATTTTTAATTATAAGTAGTAGTAGTAGTCGTAGTAGGCGTATTAGTAGCAGCAGCAGGGGTCGGGACAAATTATGCAATAAAATAAGTCTAAAAGCTTTCTTGTTCAGATGATATCTAAATGATCCATCCATTGACTATGAGATGCAATATTTTACACAAAAAAGATTGTATTCATGATATAAAGTAGAAAATAGTACAACATTAAGTGGCATAACGCACATTTTAATGTACTGAAATGTTTGTATGATCGACATATCTGAGTTCTAAAGATTTGCAATGCATTTTTGTTTGAGGGTTAGGGTGATATATTTTCTCCATAGAGTGACCCTAATATGGCTTAAGCCTGAAAAACAATGATGATGGCACAATAACGATTGTAAATTAGGTGGTGGTTTGCCCCTTTTGCTCCAAAATGACAACCATTTCCTCTTGATCACGAGCCTGATGCTTTCTAATGAATAGCTTCAACTGTGCCAGGTCACTTGTAAAACGAAAACATACGTGCTTACAAAAGATAAGTGTGCATACCTTTCTATCTCTTATGGGCATTGTTATTGGCATGCAGGAGTGAATTCCATTTCAGCAAGGCCTCTGAAAAAAAAATAAAGCGCAGGATCAGTCAAATAAATAACTCTCTTTAGCCATTATTGAGAGATGCAGACGTTTCTAGATTGTTCCAGATTAAAAACCCTACAATCTGATTAGGGGCTAGACTTTTGTAATACGTCAGAGAAGTTTTCTAGTAGTTTCTATGATGTGAGACATTACAGACAACTGTTATCTCAGTTTAAATCACGCAGGTTAAATAACCTACTTTAAATTTATTTGTGGTTGCAAAGAGAAGATTTGCTTTACTGAGGTCGGCAGTTACTCCCAGGGTGCAGAAATGTGCTGCCCACTTCTTCTGGTGTGTTCATGGTGTTGATGTTTCATGCATCTTTCAATGTTTGATTTCCATCATAAGTTTATGGATGTAAGCTATTACACTATTATAAGCCTAAGTATATAAAGTATTTTTTGATTTTACTGATTCTTTTACTTCAAGACCTTATAACAAATGGGTAAATTCTCTTTAGCAATTAAAACAGGATGTGGGCGTGGTGAGTAACCGCTGCCTTGTGAAATAAAATCACTCCAAATGCACACTTCTTGTAATTATTTACTAGGTCGAGTTACCGTGTAGGTCAATATAATAGTTATTAACTGGAGTCATTTTCAGTTGGCGCTTTTGCAACCCAAACGCCTCAGAGTGTATTCACGTGTTAGTGGGGCGTGGATTGAACTGGAATTTATATAGAGAGGAGGCAGCGTTGTCTGAGCGGGTATCTCAGCTCCTGTGAAACGGAAGGCACAGCAAAAAACCGGCTACGAGCGTCAACAACAACACAGGGGCATTGACAGGGAGCACTGCATGGTACGAGGACCCGGTTATCCAGCGTTGAGGGACGGTTCTTCAGGAGGGAGTCACCTTTCCTTCATTCACATCTCCCCTGTGGGGCGTGGAGCGTCGTTATAGCATCTTTAGCGCATATGCTAACACTAGCTGAAAAGGTACATATTTAGAGTGTTGTTTTTTTTTACACACAGTAGAGCCGGTGAGTCTTGTAAATGTATAATGACTATCAGCTAGTGCCTGTGTTATTAACTTTAATTATGCTGTCATATGTTCATGTTTAGGCTGTGAAGCTGTGTTTTCGTTCATGACAGTTGATGTATCATTGATTATCTGTGTCAAATGTCTCAACTGACAGTGACTGTTGAGACATCTGGTCCATATTTAACCGCTTGTGGTAGAAAATACGTATACGCTTTTAAACCCTTATATTGCATTATATGTCAGACTTGCCTGTAGTTGGTAAATATCCAAACATGAACCCAAAAGTACATTTTAAGGTAGCTAATAGGAGGCATTCAAGCGCCTTCAAGATGCGCAGCTTTTGCAGTGGGAGATCTAGAAATTTCCACACGCCTGATAGGTGCATCACACGGCTGCCCGGGCACTGGTGTTACCTCTCCTTTGTATTCACAAAGGCGGGTCTCAGTGTCAGCCACACTTGGCCATTAATTAATGCAGCAATTGTTCTGCACACCATCTATCCATAATGCCTCTGTTTTCTTCATGGCGTCAGCTGGCCTCACTTGCAGCCTGGCTTGTATCTTGTACTCATTATCATAAATTTAAGACAAGGTGATGCATTCACTGTCTCCCATTCAAGTTGTGCAAGAGTACCATTCATGTGAACTGGTTTTCTCTTGTAAAAGAAAAAAATATAAATTTGGCTCGTTTTTGGCTTTTGCACTTTAGTTGTGTTGATGTTTGACAAATCCAGGCTGGCTTACCTTTACAAAGGGGAATCTCCCTTGGCTTTTATGTACCTGCAGCATACTTTTGAATCAAAGGGAAACATCACCTAAATAACTATGTCCTGGCATAGTTCAGTCTCCTCTTTTTGCAAG
Source organism: Hypoplectrus providencianus (assembly GCA_028566105.1). Classification (NCBI taxonomy): domain Eukaryota; kingdom Metazoa; phylum Chordata; class Actinopteri; order Perciformes; family Serranidae; genus Hypoplectrus; species Hypoplectrus providencianus. The sequence continues at coordinate 15,573,127 of JAOWBC010000002.1, read as the reverse complement.
CAAAAATTACACTTCAATTTAGTTCAACTTAGTTTTTAGGAATCAGTTTGAGCTGATGTTGGTGTCTCTATGACACTGGCAGCATCATATTTAGATTAATTTGGCAGCTGAGTTGAGTTGGCTTACTAGGGATTGTAATGATTGTGTTTGAATCCCACATTATATAACTTTGCAAATAAGATTATATTCCTCCATTGAATGACATAGCTGTATTTCTGAGCTGGAGTCTCCTGGATAGTTTATAGTGAACACATGGTCTGCAGCCCTTAATGATGAGATGGCAAAATGAAAACAAAGACTTCTTTTATTAAGAGGGATGGTTATGCATAAAGCCTGGTTGTGAAGACGAATGCGTGGGGTTGTTATCTACCATGCATGCAAGGCTGAAACCTCAAGAGAGGCCAGACATCCAAATGTGTGTGTCTGCATCTGCGTTTGTGTGTTTCAGTGAGATTCACAAAAAACAGATGTGCTCAAACAAGACCATGCATTTTACTTTTTTGCTGAAATGGATTTAAATGTGATCCATCTCAGTTATTTCTGCGTAGCTGTTAAATTTGAAATATATAAAATATTTACTGTATATCTACAAAGTTTGGCTTCACTTCTAGCCCGAGGGAACTTGTGCTAGGTTTTAGGTATAGATTTGATGGTGTCAGTGTAATAGATTTAGGCGCATGGATTATGTATCATAAGTATTACATTTGAGTCAGATTTTTTCAGTAGGCACTCTATTTACTCGTGACTAAAAGCATGACAATTTTGGCTGTCTTCTGCATTGTCTTAATGTGTTATTACTGCCAGAATGTAAAGAATTGCAAGATTCTGTCAGGCCATGTTAGGTAATATAGGAATTGCCTAGCTTTGGTATGTGTTTTTGTTCAAACTTCACTCCTCCTGATTTCTTACATAATGTTATTAAGCTTGAAGTTTTGTTTTTTTTTTTTTCCAGTTTTGAGTTCTTTGTGTTAAAGAGATTAAGTTGGAAAGTCAGTTAGACAGGACAGGCTTAACCCTGGGACTGGCAATGGAAAAATACTGCAGTTGCAACTGAATTATTAAAATTAGCATTCTTAATAACCTTCTTGTGGTTTATATTGTTATACAATGCTTTGGCATTTCTTTCATCAGTGTTTCTGATAATTTGATGATAATGTTCCGTTTGACTGCATCATTTGAATTTTTTGTTATTAATTCAGAGAGACTGTAAACATTCAAGCATTTCTGTCCCGTGTTTTTTCCCCTTTACAAAGTAAAGCTCTAATGAGGTGTTTTTCATTGTCTTTGCTGTCTTGCAGGAATTTTAACTCTAGGCTTTTCTAGACCAGAGACCTACAACATCCTCCTCTAAAACTAGAACGACCTCAGTGCCGGTGGATAACCCCCTCCGAAGCACACCTAGTGAATTTGACCTGACGGTGGATACTACATCTTCCATCCAGACAGCAAACCAAAGCAAAGCATTTCTATTGCTCCCTTTGAAACAATTAAAGCATACAGTTGACTTTCTAATCCTTTTTTTTGCAAGGATTAGTATAGCTGTGAGCTTCACTTCCAAGAGAGATTTTTTTTCAGAAGTGAAAATGGGTCCTGGAATGGAACCAGCGGACATTGCTGTGGTAGCACTATATTTTGTCCTGGTGCTAGCCATTGGGTTTTTTGCCATGTGGAAAGCCAATCGCAGCACTGTGAGTGGCTACTTCCTGGCTGGACGCTCCATGACGTGGATTGTAATCGGTGCATCACTCTTCGTCAGCAACATTGGCAGTGAACATTTCATTGGTCTGGCAGGGTCAGGAGCAGCAAGTGGCTTTGCTGTTGGAGCATGGGAATTTAATGCACTTCTTCTTCTGCAGCTGCTCGGCTGGGTCTTTATCCCTGTTTACATACACTCAGGGGTCTACACCATGCCTGAGTACCTGTCGAAACGCTTTGGTGGAAAACGGTTAAAGGTTTACTTTGCTCTTTTGTCTGTGTTACTTTACATTTTTACCAAGCTGTCTGTGGACTTGTATGCTGGGGCTCTCTTCATTCAGGAATCCCTGGGGTGGAACCTTTATGTGTCCATCGTCCTGCTCATCAGTATGACTGCACTGCTCACTGTCACTGGTGGATTGGTGGCAGTACTCTACACGGATGCACTTCAGGCAGTGTTGATGATTAGTGGAGCTCTAACCTTAACTATCATCAGCCTAGTAAAAGTTGGCGGACTAGAGGGTGTCCGAACTAAGTACATGCAGGCAGTTCCCAATGTCACTGCTATAATGGCTTCTGGAAATTACACATATTCTCCCTCCTGCCGAATCGAGCCTAAACCAAACTCTCTACGCATCCTTCGAGGTCCCCTGGATGAAGACATCCCATGGCCTGGCTTCATTCTTGGCCAGACTCCTGCATCTATTTGGTACTGGTGTGCAGACCAGGTCATAGTTCAGAGAGTACTGGCAGCAAAGAACATTGCTCACGCTAAAGGCTCTACGCTCATGGCTGGTTTCCTTAAGATCCTGCCCATGTTTGTAATAGTCATCCCAGGAATGATCTCCCGCATCATGTTTGCTGACGAGATCGCCTGCATCGGGCCAGAGCACTGCATGGCTGTGTGTGGTTCTCAGGCTGGCTGCTCAAACATTGCCTACCCTCGCCTGGTCATGGCAGTGATGCCTGTGGGCCTCAGGGGTCTCATGATGGCTGTCATGATTGCTGCACTCATGAGTGATCTAGACTCGATCTTCAACAGTGCAAGCACCATCTTCACACTAGATATCTACAAAAATGCTCGCAGTGAAGCGTCTCAGCGTGAGCTCCTGATTGTTGGCCGCATGTTTGTTGTGGTCATGGTGGTAATCAGCATTGCCTGGGTCCCCGTCATCATCGAAATGCAAGGTGGACAGACATACCTCTACATCCAGGAAGTTGCTGGCTACCTCACTCCACCAATTGCTGCCCTCTTCCTGTTAGGTGTGTTCTGGAAACGATGTAATGAGACAGGCGCATTTTGCGGCGGCATGACAGGTTTCACACTTGGTGCCCTGCGACTGATCCTAGCGTTTATCTACCGCCAGCCTCGCTGTGACCAGCCAGATGATAGGCCTTCTTTCATCGTTAATGTCCACTACATGTATTTTGCCGCTGGGCTGTTTTGGATTTCAGGCTTAGTGGCGGTGGTGGTCAGCCTCTGCACCTCTCCACCTGATGAGGAACAGGTTCGCACCACTACATTCTGGGGGCTCCGCGAGATTGAAATAGTCCCCACAAAGGACAGAATGGAAACGTACAGGCTGACTGAGAAGAGCCATTGCAATGGGGATGGAAGACACCATAAAGAAATGCCCCCAGATGTCAGGAAGGAGAGGTGTCTGGATGGGGCAGATGTGAAACTCCTGGTCCCATCCACTGACCATGACCCAGCAACCCCGAGTTCGGAAACATCCCCTGCCAGCACCCCTGCAGAGCGATTTGTTAATGGAAAGATGGAGATGACTGGAGAGAAAAGCTGCCATGTTAATGAGGAGCGTAGCGGGTGTTTACGTTTACTGGATTGGTTTTGTGGATATAAGGACGGAGCACAGAGCGCTCAGAAAAAAGTAGAGCAGGAGGATGAGACAGTCATTGCACAGATGCTGTACGAGCCACCGAGAGTAAAAATTCTCCTCAACGTGGGTCTGTTGTTCGTCTGCTGTGTGGGCATCTTCATGTTTGTTTATTTCTCACTTTAGTTGAGCTCTGCACTAAACTAACAGTGACTGGTGTGGGGGCTTTTATGGGGGGCTGTTACAAACGAACAGTTGAATTTTCAAAGATTTGAGAAGCTCTGTCTGTAATGTTTACAGTTGTCTTTTGTAGCTCTCTAACAGGGATCCAAGCTTTTTCTAATCATTTATTTTAAATGATTAAAGCTTCTCTACATGAAAATAATTTTCAAGCTTAATGACTATGAAGCTTAATTGGCACTTGCGTGACCATTTTGTACAGCGCTTGTTGTAAATCGTATATTCAGAACCTGTACTAGTTTTTTTTTTTTTTTTTTTTTTTTGAATTGTTGTACTCTAAGTGAAGTTAATGTTTGCCTTATTTGACATATGCACTTGTTCTCTGTTCGGTAAAAATGTATTGTGTGATATTTCTTCTTTTTTGTTGCTTTTTCCACATTTCTGTTATCTGTGATAGGCTTAGTTGCTTGTATCGCATACATATGTCTCTAGTAAAAAGTACTAGGGATGTATAATATTGATCTTTTTCAACCACTACTTATGAGTTAACCAGTAAGTTCACAAGTGTGCACTTTATTTCAAAACTTTAAAGTTAAAAAGAGACTGATTTGAAGTGAGATAAGTCGTCTTATTATTGGCTGATAATTTATCAACTCTAATTTTATTACTGGAATAATACATAACTACAAATATGTTCCATTATTGCCCAATATAAATTGTGCATTTTGTACAAGCATCTGCTGGTTAACACTATATTATAACTGCATACTTTTAGCAGAACTTTGAGTATGTGATCACTTTCTAGTTTGCCCTTAAATTTAATTTCAATGGTAGCAGCAAATTACATCCTATACCTGTTTTGCTTTGCTGGAGAAGGAATAGGTTGAATGATATCTATCTTTTTGTTAAGGGGACCATTGTGAAGTTTATAAATCAATGATTTATTTTAAGTGCTAAGAAGCATTGCTTCTCTACTGCTGTTAAGGCCATTATGTTTATGGTGATCTCAAAATATGTTTCCAATTAATGTACTCAAGGCATTGTGTCAGGCATAACTATCTGATATTTAGAATATGTTCCAGCTTTGTAGCACAGGGAATGAAGAGAAAAAGCACAATATTCAAAGTTTTGTTTTATTTATATGTTTTTTTTTCATCTTTAGTAAAGAACTAGCCAAAATGAATATATTAAGGTACATAGTCAATTTGATTGGCCGTTCAATTTGTTGTCTGAATTTCATTCACAACAGCAGCTGCATTGCTATTTAAAAATGTTTTATATATATAGACAGTATATATATATATTTATATATACCATTTATGCACTAGTATTGTATCAATAATAAGCCACAAGTACCAACACTCATAATTCTGTATCAGTTTGTGTCTTTGTGTATTCATATCTCATTTTATGATGCAATATGTTAACATTGTGTACAATATAATTCAGGGCTCACTGGACACCCACAATATACATACCCTCTATAGCAGGCCATCTGTTGTGTATCTACTGTGTTGTCAATGTATTTCAGTGCACTGTAGTGCATTTATTCTTGTTTCAAGTGCATCTTTATAAACCTCTTACCAAATGTGTCTTAGTGTGCAAAGCGAGAGAAAAAAAAAAGAAAAGAATTCAGCTTTACGTCCTGAAGATGTTGTGCAGTGAATACCACATTTATTTAAAAGCTGTGTGATCAGTCTGCTTTGTCATGTACATTTTTAGTTTAAACATTTACATTTAAAAGTGACTGACCTTCTGGATTGTGGTCATTATATCCACAGTGTAAAGGTGTCCAGATCAAGACTCCACCCAGAGTGTAAAAAGATGTGTTTATATGTATTTTGGAAGTTGACAACAGTGCTGAATGACCTCAGTCTAAAACGTCAGTGACCTAATGTGACAGGCCAATCCTGATTCATGTCAGGCATAAATGATGCATAACACAAGGATGAATAATAACTGATGATTGCTGTATGGAAAAGAGCTTTAAAACCCTTTTCTTTCTTTCTTTCTTTCTTTCTGAGAGAATATATGTTGTTATTTTTATGGATTTTATTTTTAGAGAACTGAAAATAAAGTTTCTGTGGAGGCAAGAACAATGTGTGCTCATTCTTTGTGTTGTGACAGAATTATTATTTTATTTGTTTATGAAATCCTGGCTGCCATAAAGCTAGTTTTGCTCAAAATTAACATTTTAAATAAGGGTCCTTTTAATGTAGTTTTTATTGTAAAGTAAAGGACCTGTTTACACGTTATTACAACAACAGAAAAAATGTTTATTGATCATGTGATTATCAGCTGGCTCCAAGTAATAAAAATTCTGAGCATCTGTTTTCAATGAAATTGCAAAATAAATGGATGATGGATCACTTGTGGACTCAACAAAGCAATTTATGAGGGTATGGACACCTAATCTATTACAACTCCTGAATATCTGCATTGATTGTGATAACTGGAGAGTTTTTACAACTGTTAAAATGTACTTTTAAAAGGAATTCATACTGAGGTTATGTTGCAAAAAGCCTACACTACCATCCAGTGTTTTCCTATATATTTTGGATCTTTCTGTCATTGTTAACCAGGGTTACATAAACCCCAGTCGGACCTTATTAATCTTCTTAGAGCCAAAAGAACATTGGATGATTCCAGACTTCTTTACACAAAAATCAGCCAATCAAAAAGCTGGGACCACTTGCTTATAAAGCTCCACTCCTTAGCAGTTTAGCTCCATACATTCCTCTATCTTCAGCCAGCCAATCTTTTACAACCATTTAACTTTCCATGAAAAAAAAATTATAGTGGGTAAGTAGTCAACTTGTGAACATGAACTTTAAAATAAGAAGTGTGGAAGAACAGAGTTCAAAAGGCTCAAGGAGAATTATAATGATTTCACACGATGAGGTAATATGTTGACTAATACACTGTTTTCAGGCATTACACAATTAATGCTGTTGCATTTATAGACATGTCAGTGATGATCTATTACTCCCAGCTGCAACAAGTTAAATTTTACACACAGTGTGGGTAGCAGTCAGGAACAAAGTGAGAAATTGACCTACTTTTCCTAAGAGCAGGTCCCTTTACCAACATGTGAATAAGTAACTTCAATAACTATGTAAAATGATATTGTGAAGCTAACCTGAGGTGGAAGATGTGATGCCATTCACTCAACCATGAATGAAATGAAAGGATCAGGTGACCTCTAGCAGTAAAGTTGTACATTGCAAACAACTTAATACCCCTCAACTCACAATATATACCAACTACCAAAGGGTGAATGGGGTTGGTTAGGTTTAAGAGAGACTAGTAAGTAGGCTGCCACAGATAAGTAGGAAAAAAAATTTGCAAACTTTCAGCAGCTGGGATCTAGCTCCTAGCTCTGCTCCACCCTGCCCTTTCCAAGCACATATGAGAACCTATGTAGCCTACAAGTTAAATGAAGAAAGGGATAGAGACAGAGTTTGCATTGTTTCTTCTGGGGGATTGTAAAAACATGGTGGTCTACATGGAGGGCAATAAATATGAAGCTAAATCTAACCCTGCAGAACCAGAAGACCCTAAAATCAGTAAAATCAACACAGTGTGGGAGCAAATAGTTAATAAGATAATGCACCTCATGAAGAAAATTTAAATGCTGCATCAAATACAAGTGATTGAGGAATACATCAACTCTGTAGCAGCTACTGAGGCTGAGCCCCCTGACGTCCTACATACAGATTTGGAAGCTCAAGATTACATCGAATGTGGAGCGTTCTGTCATGGACTTGGCTGACACGCTCCCCAAACACCAGTGGATTAACTGCAGAACCCAAACCAGCCTCCCCTAATGACACTTCCTGCTGGCATGACACTCAACGAAAAGCATCAGCTCCAGCCAGTACTTCTTCTGCTGTGGAGGGAAATCCAGCAAGAAATCAAATAAGACAGCACCACCTGTCATTGCAGTATCATCCATTGATTCGGAATGAAATGTGTATCCTACCTACCTACACTGATCCTGCAGAAAGGAAACATAGTATTAGCATTAGAGGCTAACCAAAACAAGAAGTATTGCTCTAATCATTATTCACAATTAAAATGAATTTGCACTTAATGTTGAAACCTAGCAAAACAGTTCTTATGGTGAAGCAACACTTTGAGAAGCTGAGAGGCTTGTCTTTTATCTTTCACTCAGACAAAACAGAAAAGCGGGAGGAATTTTCTCTGCACAGTTTGAGTGATATGTGATGACATTGACCTTGATACATGCGCAGCTTGTTCTTAAGCTCAAATGCATTTCTTATCCTTACATATATTGGCCACCAATGTATTTATTAGTACTTCTGCTTATTATTATCCTTAACAGTAATTACAATAAGTTATGATTAATGTATGAATGCCTGCATAAACCCTCAATGTAATTCATCCAATAAAACCAGAAATGTGAATCTGCCAGTGGTGATTGAATGAAGATCAAGGTTCGTTTAAGTCATAAGGATTCATCCTCTGGATAAGATGAATGTTTGTTTGAATGGCTTGAACCAATACATCCAGATAATGGTGAAATATTTTGTAGGATAAGTGAAAACTTTGACCTGTTGTTGTTAGTGACGTGATCACGAAGGTCGCTTAAGATTAGATAAGCCAAAATAAAACTTTACTGTTTGTTCACGTGTAAATTCTTCTTGCATCACATTTTACCAACAAAAACGGAGGATAACCAGAAACAACATAAAATGTCTGTATCTGTCACGTAAATTTCCATGTTAATAAATTAAAAAGCTGTTAGGATATTTCAGCAAAGGTGTCAGACTACTTTTACATAAGTAAATGACCTGAATACTTCTCCCACCGTTGTTTATTTAAGTTGTACAGGTGGATAGCTCTCAGGTATCCATCTACCGGTAATGCTCCCTGACTCTGATTGTATTACAGCTGCAGGCCAACAACCTCTCTTGTTTTTTTTATTGTTTTTTTTTTTTTTTACATCACTGCTATACATTACAACAAACCACTGTAATTCAATATAATTCGGATTCTCTTATCACTTATCATGTCACATCTCTTAGACGCTTTGCATACGCCTCCTCTTACCCCCACCCGGCTCATAAACTCTCGCTTCCCTCGGGGTAAGTAATGATATTGTCCTTGTGGAAAAGTACCGGCATCCAGCCCATGCTTTGTTCATTGTCTGTTTCGGAGGGGGAAAACACAAACAATGGCCTGAAACAAATGCTCTGCATGGCCTCACAGCGTTGTCATCATGATATTATTAGATGGGATAAATCTGACTGTATGAATATCAATCTCAATAGTAATGTGTAGCATGAATTACATATTTTTGCAAATGTTTTATATACATTTAATAATAGTATTTATTTATTTTTTTATTTTAATTCAAATGTTGAGACCAATAACCACAGTGATAATATTGTTACATATCTCACAATAAACAACAAGTTATCAGTATCAGATGAACTAAGATGCCATTTGTCTGCCTGAAGGCATTCTTAGCAGGACTTTCCCAGCTGAACCACCAGAACTTAAAAATAACCTACTTACATCCCATTGGTAGCCTGTGTCAGCGACTGCAGGGATTTAGCCTTCTCTCTAAGTTATGTCTTCGTATTTTCTTGTTTGGAATATTTTAGGGTTGTAATCTTTTGGCAGTGGATGTAAAACAAAATATGTCATGCCAGAAACTGATCCTCTAATGCAGCACTTCCTGACATGCTGTCTACTGCATCCAACAAGTTATATTGTTCAGAAATAGTTCCGGAAATAGACGTTTGGGGTTGAAGCCTGTCAATCCTGGCGGGATTGAGAGGTTCAACTCAGGACATGAAACTCTCGTAGGTTTGGTTTCCCCAAGTCTGTAAAAATCCCTACAAACATCCCAGCGTTGTCCTGATATTGCGAATTTCATATCTTGACAATGGTATATCACAATATGGTATTTTTTAAAAAGCAAAAAAAGGGAACAGTCAGTATTAAATAATCACACTGAAAATGTTTTGTACACTACATACACACATTCTACAATGGTGTATTTTTGTGTCGTGCTTTTAGGTTACAGTGGTACTGCACTATTTTTGGCCCAGCAGGTGCTTTCAGGGGTTTACACAATGCATCTGGGAGTGATGGGGAGGCAGCTTGGCAAATTCGGTTTACAGGCACGTATGTCAGAACGCCTTTAACTCCATGTGTCTGTGACAATGGAGACAGCTCCATTCATGTAAGCAGCTGGTTCGACAGGGTAAGTGCCAGTTAGGCAGTTCAGGGGTGGCAAATTGTGTGTTAGGCCTGCTGACCTCCCTCACACAGCAATGCAAATGTCTCCTCTCTCACACCGAGACAATCCACGCAGTACCAATATTCATTAGGAGCGAATCCTAACAGCAATAAAACTACGAGAGCTATAAATGGTAGTCTGTACAGACAACAAGGCTTTTTTTTTAAAGTAAAAAATAAGTTTAAAGTGAAAGATGGCTGCTCATATCTGGCCTGTAGAGAAACGACTGTGCACAAACCTTCCAGCGTCTCAGCACATTAAGGAAAGTCATTTAACAGAACAAAAAGCAATATATTGATGCATAGCATGAGTGAGTGTATAAAATGCAATGTTTTATTGCTATAAATTATAAATGATATTGAATATATTTGCACTTAAAGAATGGGAGCATAGCTATTAGTTATATGTTAGCAGAAACAAGATGTTGTTGTTGTTATTAGCAGGTTGAAGCAAATTGCATATACCGTAGATAAATCTGTTGGCCCATCACAGTCAATGCAATTATGCTGTTCTTTTGCAACATACCCATACAAAAAGTAAAACAACGGCTCTGTTTTGTTTTATTTTTTGGTTGACAACAGAAGCAGCCATGTAGGGAATGTCGAGTGACCCTCCAAATATACCGCCAACACATAGTCAATACATTCCTGTCGCTCCCCATGCACGGCCTTGACTAAACTATGGCGGCATGCCTGGTATTCTGGCATTAATCCATGGAATAAAGCTTCAATGGCAAAAGGAAATATTTACCACCCTTAGTAATAACAGCGAAAAGAATAGTGTCTAGGGCTGTGTCGTAATGAATGGGAATCAATGGAGCTTACATTGATGGGGTCTTTTCCCGTCTGGGTCAAACTGGCTGATGAAAACAACTTCTGTGATTCGGGACAAACTAACAGCACATCTGTGGCCGTCAACTGTGAGCTGCTGATAGAGAGTGACTTAGTGATGTGATGTAGAAAAAAACATTTTAGTTTATGAGCAATGAAGCAAACTGGATCAACAGGTCTCATTCTGCAAGGCCAAGTGTATATAAGGGAGAAAAACAGTCCAGGTTAGGTTCTAACAACAGCAGTCTATGAGCTCACTGACACGGAAAAAAACAAAAACAAAAAAGAGGTAATATAGGTAAGGTAATATATTTGAAAAATATTTAAAACTAAAATGTGCACTGCTATCCATTTTCTTGGGTAAAAATAACAATGTTCAATTTTTAAATAATTAATAATTATGTGTCATTAGAACATAGTCCCCCCTCAAAAATTAATATAAGTGTCATCTTTTTCTTTTCATCGTTTGACTTTTCTCCCTTCTTTTCTAAGGGAGTTATCCCAGGGTTCTAACCAGTTTTATTCATTATATCCATAAAAATATGAGAGTTAGGAAGATTTGCATTTGTTGCTGTGTCCCTCATAATTGGAATATGCTTCAACAAAGCTTTAAGTTGACCTTGTTAATGTCATTGAGAAAGTTAATGTCTAAATATAAAGGCATTTTTTCCCCTTCTATTCTTGTTTTATTTGATATAGCCATTTATTGTTATCTATATTGCTATTTCTTTGTAGTTGTGTTTAAAGTACTTATTTCAAATTATTTAAGTTAACTTGGTGACTTGAATGTAGCCTTTACATGTACAATAATGCCAAACTGCACATGTATTTTTTCATCACATAAACTATATAACATCTAAAACCATACAAGTTTACAGACCGGGCTCCCATTCTAATTTATATCATATTATCTTTGCCTTTATATAATCACATGTTCCTGTGTGACTCCTATGAGTCACCTTAGTATATTTTTGCATTTTATGAATGACATAACACCAGTGAAAGGTTACATGTGAGGTAACAGAAAACACTTTGTATGTTGCAGCTTCTGTGAGCATAAATATATGTGAACCTGTGTTGCTGAGTTTATGTAACATTCGGCCTATCGGGGGGTTTATGGTTCATTGGTTCCTGTAGCTCTGCACTCTCCCTCTTTGTATATGTCAGTCCTGCCTCGAGGTTTCCCTTCCTGTCCTGGTCCATCTCTGTTTAATCCAGGCAGACTTGATGATGATGTCAGATCGCCTTCAGTTAGTTCAGGCCTCAACCTGTTTTTACCTTGGCATAGCTGTACTTTACAAAATGTTCTATGTACTTTAAATGAGTCAACTTTTGCATCATAATATCCTCCTTGAATTCTGTATAATTTTTTAAACGTGTAAGAAAAATATACATATGCATTTAATGCAATATTCTATATTGATAGGTAAGCTACAGGTACTTTCATGTGTTTTCATTTCGTAAAATGAGGTAAAGTATTGAAATTAGATTGTTTTGTTTATTATTTTGGACATGCTCATCCTAGCTGTGCTTTGTAATAAATTTTATATAATCAGACTTCCTTTTGCAACCTGTGTAGTCGCCCCCTGATGGCTTTTAGAAAGAATGCAGGTTTATTGCATTTCCATATTAGCTTGCCAGGACCATTTCACAACTTACCAAGACTCTTTGAGAGTTGTAAGAAAGTATAGAATAATGCTTTGAAGCTAGACTACTTTTACCCTCAACATGCAAGAATGCTGCAACAACTGCATATATCTTTTGTCTGCCACAGCTCTTTCTGAACTTACTACATAAAAACAAAGCTGTTTTTAATGCAGGGCATCTATCCAATTTGTTTGGGTTTTATTACCCCTCAAGAGGGACTTTATTGGCATGGAAATGTCAAGCACAATGTTGCAAACGCAGTAAAAAATAGAAATTATCCAAATGTTTGGACAGTATGCAGTAACAGTAATATGAACATTGCCATCCTTTATTGTGAAAGCATCAGATGTTCTGATCCCCTGGTGTCCGTTCATTTCAACACACATCATGTTGTAACTTTCTTCCATGACTCTAAGCCAACACTGAACTGATTTTTTTCTTTTCATTTTTTTTTCTTTCTGAACTACTGAGTTGTGTAACTGAAATGCCTTATTTTTGAGGTGTGCCAACACTGAAAACTAAATCTACTAAAATCTTACTTGGTGCATAGAAAAGTATAAAAAACTGCATGTTCCACATCAGGTACTTGCTGTTAAAGTTACAATCTCATTTTCAGTTCTCACTTGTTATGCATGCACTGTTTGTGCATCTGTTTCTTTGCACCTACAGCTCCATTATTCTCTTGTTTTACTTAAACGAGCACAAAGTCAGTAGAACATTTCCCCTGAAGGCACTGCACGGAAAAACATAAATAATCTGAGAATTATCAGAGTTAGTGGGAGTCATCTGTGCGAGGCTCTGTGGGGGAGAAATGCCACCCTCCAAAGACAGGATCCAGTTTCATGCATTTTTCTCAGCAAACAGATACCATGCTGAAGTGTCCTTGAGCAAGACAATGGATCTCTAATATCTTCAGAGTGGCTGGAGCTCCAATTCAGTTCCCTACTTAAGCAAATAGCAGACATTTGCTTGTCCTTCCAGAACAGGGAGATTTAAAAAGTGTATTTGATATTTGTCATTAACATATTTCAATAAAATATGTCGGTGCATCTGAGCATGAATTTAGAATTGGTTGCATTTTGCTGCCATCTATGGAGAGTATCAGTAAAAGTAACATTGACTAGCAGTCAACTTCCTGTAGTAACGTGCTCCCTCTTGTGGGCAGATGAGGAAGTGCAAGGGAATAAACAGCTACTCTTAAATTAGTCAGGTTTAATTATTCAATATTCTGCTTTGAATTTGTTGCTGGATATGAATGCAAGTATAAAGGTTGGTGCATTTGTGTGTGTCAGGTTATAATGAAATCCAGCTGTTCTCCTTCACTATCAGCTGGAGGAAATATCAGCATTTTGTATGCCTAACTTTCAAGGTCATGTCCCACTATCGTTTCCTCTCACCCACACACACTTTTGGGCCAAGCAGCAAAGATTATAAAAGTAAACAAAGTATAAGCAGTGGTTCACTTTGTTCCTGCGAGTGAATAACTTTGCTTCTTACTGTAACCGGCTGAGCTCTCTGACCGTGACTTTTTATTATTATTCTGATTTCACTCCAAGGTGTCTCAGTTGAGCACTTTTCATGATGCGGCCCTTGAAAACCTGGCAGACGGTTTGTACAACAAAGCTGGAGAAATACCTTTAAAACCTATTCTTCATTTCTTTTTTGTTAAATAATACTGGATATTTAAGATGTTTCTCTTATTAGTAATATGGTCAGTAAAAGAATTGTGCTTTCATCAGGGAACATTGGTAGAGAAAATGATTTTAAAGCAACAAAATATTAGTTTAAGCATTGCTAATTTGGCTATTTTTGGACCTCCATTACTTATTGCTTGCTGCTTAAAAGACTTACATATCACAGTTCTGATTTCCTAACCAGAGTTGATATTCTTTACTGACCTTTGAACCTCCGTAGAAGTATTTTTTTTCAATTGTCAGTTTTGTCTATTTTGTTTGCTGTTTTGTTATTTAAGAGACATGGCAGGAGTCTATATGAGTAATATCTCACAATTAAAGAAATCTTGATTACTAAATAGACCTACAGGTAATAGGATAAATTTGCATTGTTTGACTTTGGGTTGAGCAGTCCCTTTAAATCTGAGCTTTAAATGGGTTTCCATGAGTGGAGTTCTGGGTTTGGAGACAAAACAATTGATTTACCTCACAGACAAACGTGATTTCTCTTAGGTTGTCTGGGAATAGCAGAATATTAGAAAATATTTTTATTTCCCCCCCAAACTAGATGAGTGCATCTGACTGGTCCAACCTGACCCTGCACCTGGAGGGCTCCCTGACCAGTGCTTTGGGTCATTATCTGGACAGCTGGAGGCGGAACATCACAGCTGCAGCCGATGCTTTGGACAAGACTCTGGCTGAAGAAAACTTCAGCAATGTCATCTGGTATCTGGCAGTGATGATCGGCATGTTTGCATTCATCATTGTGGCAATTTTGGTGAGCACGGTCAAATCCAAGAGGAGAGAGCACTCCAATGACCCCTACCACCAATACATCAAGGAGGAGTGGACCGCTCAGGGCCAGGGGGATGTGATCAGCAACTTTGCAGCTCGATGAGGCAAGAAAAGACATCATCATTATCATCATGAGCAGCAGCGACATAACAGACTTTCTCTGTTTTTTTTTCTTTGCAGTGAATCTGCTTATGCTGGACACAGTCAAAATCCCTATAATGAACTCTAATCAATATTGTCTATTTAAACTGTGTTTGAGCTCGAGTTGTGTTTTACATCAACATGAATAATCTACAAGGACAGTAGCCCTATCAGAAAAAAATAAATTTTCAGCCTGTAATCTTCAAAATGTATTTATTTGATATGATTTACATTTTTTTTAAAATTTGCAATACACAAGATCACCAATAAACTGAATACATTTTGTTTGCTGTCACAATCTTCTTATAATTAGGGTCTAATGAAGAGACTGATGAATAAAGTTTTGAGAAAACATACACTTTGACAATAACTGACAATAAATGTATTTACTCAAACGAAGCCTATGTGCTTGTTGTCTTCACAGTTTGTTTGTCATGAGCTTTGGTTGAAAAATGTTTGTTTTTGCTGGCAGGCAAGAGGTTTATTTTTAATTTGTTTATTTCAAGAGGTTAAACTTTATAAAGATGCATTTACAGTAAACAGCTGTCATAGTTCAGCAGGTCATACTTGGTTTCTACCTGCAGAGGGCAGAAGAGGCTCCTTCCCATGCAGCTAAGTAACTGTTGTACTTGACAGTGAAAAGAAGGGAGGCTGAATAGGAGGCCAAAAATAGAGGTGCAGCAGCTGCTGCTTTGTCAATAATGTAATAATCTTGAATGTGAATTGTAAATTTATATTTTGAGAGGAAGATCTTTAAGTCAATGTGTAGGTTTGTGAATAGCAAACTGGGGACAGTTGTTGATAAATGAATATGGCATGTTGCATTCTGGGTATTCAAACTAAACCTAAGCCCAGTGCTGTTATACAGATAAGAATATAATCAGTTCATGGTCAGATAGCACATTGCACATGCTGAACCTGTGACCCCACATCTGCACAGCACCCACC
>JAOWBC010000002.1:15525863-15537829 GCA_028566105.1 Hypoplectrus providencianus | reverse complement strand
ACAGATATATTTTTCCGGCCAAGTTATTGTAGCTATTAATACTGTATGTGTCCTTGGTCTGTTTCTGCCTCCTGTCCAGATTTTAACCTTGATGTAAATTATAAACCCATTAAGTTTTTAGTCTCATCATACATATCTAATTACTACTTCTAATTCTGTCAAAGTCATGCACTCGGTCAGCATGAAAACAAAGTGAGACAGCCATAGGACGAGGGCCAGTGTCCTGCACTTTGTCATCCCTCCCCCTTCACGGCTATAAGAGTTCGCCTTGAGCAAACTAGACGAGGAGCCTGATGAGTAACTCAATTACTGTCTGTGCCAGTCTTCCCTGTGGACATCGGCCTCCAATTATACACACACTTCCACAGTGTAATGACTGTGACCAAGTGCCAGTGTGTACGGTACGGAATGGTCATATTCACATGTGACAGTCTAACATGCTTCTTCTTTCTCCTGCTTTTCCATTAGGAACAACATGAGGTAAAGAGAGGTGATAACAACGTTTGCGTACCTCAGCTGTCCTATGTTGTAGTGACGCGTCTCTCCGTCCGTGGAGCGGATGACACACACGCTGTAGCAGGGCTGGAGGTGGCGGAGCTCCAGCAGCACCACGGCCAGGTAGTGCACGAACAGCTGGGAGTCCACGAGGGACACAGCAAACTGGACGATCCCATGGTAGTCCTCATCCTGCTCAGATAACAGATTTTTTTATTAACAGAAACATAGGCAACAAAAAATTATATTGCAAACATGAAGAAAATTTAGCATTAAAATAGGACTATAAAATTGTGCAGAAAATTAAAAAAAATGAAATAAAAACATTTTCCTTAATTTAATAAAAACCAAATAAAAAAAAAGCAAAAAATAATGAAATAATATGCTGCTGTTTCCGTGTGCATTATTTATTATGCTGTAAAACTGTAAAAAAATAAAGCTGTATGTTTGACTTAACCATACAGCTCTGATACATCTGCTTCAACATTGATTAAATAATCTCCTAAACTCTTTATATGTCCACTTAAGTTACAACAATCTTATTTAAATTCTTGTATAACTGTTAAAATAAACCAATTATTTTGAATAAAATTAACTACTTAAACCATTAAGATACTTTCAATGCTTTATTGAAACACTGTCCAACCCACCTGTGCATCCAGGATCCGGACCCCATAGAAGAGCCAATAAGACATGGTGAGCAGGAGTGTGAGTGTGGTGAGGAAGGCACGGTACACACACACTCTGGGCAGGCTCGCACGGCCCGGTTTGAGGAACAAGGCCCACACAGCCAGCAGGAGGATGAGGAGTTTGAAGGCGATGGAGAGGAAGAGGCCCTCACAGGCCGCGCCGCACGGCTCCAGCCTGTCCGGCCACATTATAGCTGGAAGAAGCAGGAAGGCCAGGGGCGTGGCCAGCACCAGCAGCCCCACACACGAGCCCACAGCCAGGGGCAGATAACGGCGGAAGCCTTGGGTTCGGTCCTGCATTTCCTTCCCCAGTCCAACCACTTCCTCCTGGGAAATACTGAGCTCGGAGGTGCCTGTAACAGCGGTGGTGGTTTCCCCCCAGTTATCATCCTGAGGGAGAATTAAAGAAAGGTGTAGATAGGGCATGTTACAAGCCAGGGAATGATATTAAGAGATCTTAAATTGTGTGCATTAGCAAATGAAAAGTTGATGAACTGAAATGTTTTTTTTCTGCTGCATATGCAGAACAATGGGCATGAGAGAATTGATGCTAAAGGCAGATAGATGTTAAAAGGCTCTGAAAGGAACAGATTTGGGTGAAAACACTGCAGTGACCTCTTTTTCATTATTCATTATCCATTGATCCATCAAAAAAAGATGGTAAGCGCCTGGGCAAAGAAACCTCCATTATGTCTGCATTCCTGGACACCAGCAGTAAGAGAGATGTGTTCCCTTATTTAGAAAATATAAACAAATTCATGATAACCTTGCAAATCAACTGATATAAATATATAAATGTGAGCCTGATGGTCAACAATGGCTCCATTATCCTATCTTACTCCCATCCTTGCATGAGCAAATCATAGATTTTCTGCAGCGTGCACGCAGCACGGTCTTCATGCTATTTAGAGATGTCTGATTTTCTTGGAGTTTTGCCTCATTACGACAAGCCTTCAAAGTCCCATTGAAGTAACATAAGATGACAGGTTGGGGAGTGCTGCTAACGCTCACGTTGGCAGGAAGATGCGGACATATGCATTTACACACACGCGCTAAGGAACACACACACGGTGAATCACAACAACAAAAGCTGAAGCTTTCCAGGCCCATCATTGCAAATTAGAGTCATTTTTTTTTCTAGCCAGCAGGGTCATTTTAAGCATAAATCTTTCCAAGAAAGGGAGACGGGGAGTATAAATTAATGACAAGTCAGCTCTTAAGAGGAATTTTTTTTTGTGTGCCTGTCATTAATTTGGGTAATTAGCCATTCATTGTTCCCCAGAGTGTCAGTGCATTGTATAGCCCCCCAACTACAACCAATCACAGGTGCAGCAGCTGCAGAGGGATGAGGGCTAGACAGAAAGACGAGCTGACACACATACACACACACACGCACACACCTAAGCACATCAAACAATCAGTAAAGCCCCAAACTGGAGCCATATGGGCCTGATGGAGCTGCTGGGAAAGCAGACAGGCTGTGGGTAACGCAGACAGGAGACGGCCACATTAATTCTCACCTGTCAGACTAGAGTGTATCCCACTGTTAACTGTGCCTGTTAAGAAGTTCATATAACTTCTGCAGATGAACTGAACCCTGCTGCTATATGTGCAATAAAAAATATGAAATTGACATTCCCTTTGCACATTTCCAATCAGGAAAATGCAGCAAGAATATGCTGCATAAATAGAAATTCTGCCCTCCATTACCGTTCACAGCTAATTAACTCAGCCAAGCCGGAGGAGGGGGAGCAGCCGACAGCAGCCAGGAGATGAATGAGAAGAGGAGAGGGAAGGGAATGTGAGAGTGGCTAAGGTGTGTGAGAGGAGTAGGAAAGGGCGTGGGGGGTGCAGGAGCAGCATTTAATTCTGCATATCAGTCTCCCAGACGAGGCCAGAGGTCAGCCACATGAGTACAGTGTCAACTCCATTTAGTATCCGATCTCATTGCTATTCCCCTCACACCTTTCCTCTTTTACTTCCCTTCTTAGTTAAGCTAACACTTTTAACACGGTCCCGACCACTGGAGCTGGGTGTGAACAATCATTTTTGCACTTCCCTGACAGAGAAGAATGGGTGAGGGAGCAAAAACAGTTTCCCATAAACTTAAATGTTTATTCATAATTTTGAAATCAGAAACAATCTCTACTTGTGATCCACTTATTTACCTGTTATTGAGATTTGACAGCATTTTGCAGCATGAGCAGCTAAAGTTAGCTCAGTTATATGCAAAGATTTTGAATTATGCATAATGGGCTAAATATGTCTTTATTTAACTGTAATGTTGTAGTTTAATATTGCGGACAACGTGGATTTTTCTTTTCCTATTCGTGCTGTAAAAGGTTGTTTTATGAGACAAAATGAGATCAACTTTTTATGCTTGTATACAGAGCAAAAAAAAAGTGACAGCGACAAAATCTTGAGTTCAGCTGCACTTAAATACAGTCGGGATGATTATAGGACTCAGGAGAAGCTGAGACTCGGCAGAGAAACTAGACTGTCAATCATCAGCAGGTGTCAGCTCTGAAGGCACAGCTTTGTTTTTGCCAGCATAAAGAGGAGGAATGTGGGTAATTTGAGTTCCTTCTATTCCCCTGTATTTCACAAAAATGATAAAATTGACACCTTCTTTGGCTTAATAACATGCATAAGGAAGTAATTTTAACATGTCAAAGCACAGGTGTAAAAAACTAAAACTTGTGGTTTTGTTACTGTTAGCTCACTGTTAGCGCACTGAGAGCTTTTAATAAAGGAGAGCAAATGTTAATTTTATTTAAAACCCCCTTGCATTCAACACTGACTGAGTTAAAAATGTCTGCCGTGACTTATGCTGCAGTCTTTTATACTTTTATAACAACAAACAACATGTGCCACTTAAAGTGCAATGGAAAAGTCAAAGTCAAACACATGGCGTGTGCACAGTGAGCCAGCTTTCTTATCAACTTAATGTATTTTTTTTGAGGCAGTGATTATGTTTTGAAACCAGCTGTATAACTGTTGTAGCTGCCATTTCCATTCAGTTGATTTGTGCTTGTTAGAAGTATTTGCAACTATGAACTACTGGCCTTGTCACCACTGTGACCTTTAAGGGGATCCTTTGGGATGTCTTAAATTAGATTTCATGAGTCTAGGGTCCTAAAATTTCATTATGGTAGCTCTTAGCTTTTAAGAAGATGCCTGGTTGCATTTGCTGTTTGTCTTTGCTAGCGGCTACCGATGTCAGCACTCTGTAGATGCTTGTAAACCTCAGTGATGCCTTATGAACATACGTTTGCTGCAGGTGATCCAAAGCAGGGAATAGTGACTTGGAATGGCTCCAGTATGGTTGCAGAAAAAGTCTACTCAATGAGACATTCGAGACAGTTCAAACTTAACATGTCCCCTAATAGCTGCTATTCATATCCAGCCTCAATCTGATTTTATTCACCTTCATAATTTCTGTGCCAAGGCGTTTATACGAACAAGCTTTCAGGCTAATGTTGCCTCTCGTGAGGGAAAAAGTGTATCACTTACCAAGCTAATACACTGGTAAAACCAGCTATTAAGTCTCGGTGGATTAATCCAAAAGATTAATGCTCCACTAATCAGGCCTGATCTCCACATACAGTGAAGCGAGGAGAAAGAGAGAATAAAACAGAGAATGGTTACAGGAAAAAGAGAGAGGGGGGTGGCACGGCTGCTACTGCTGCTTGGCTGTCTTTTCATCTGGCAGAGGGTGAACACGGATTATGTTAGGCCTGTTCCACCGTCACACAGCACAACAACACAACAACATACTGATTAGCACCATTCAAACACACACACACATACACACAAAAACACAAATAACAGTCTGCCAGCTACAAAGCACAATGGCTAAGCCCCACTGGCCTGGGTGGAGGTTAAAATGACATTTACACATTTGTTAGTGCATTAGTGTTTGTGAGTCATACTGGAGGAGCTACAGGACAAAAGCAAATGACATTAAAAAGCCTGGCAGGTTTCCTCCTTTTTCTGTCCTTTTAATCAAAGCGATAATTCTTACACTTATAAAAAGCTGCGAGCGTAGCAGCTATGAGTAGGTGTGTACATCGCTTTACTAGAAAGGGCAAAAAACAGAGTGTGAGTATGCGCATCCCCCCCATACGCTTTGGTGTTACTAGAGCTAACATTGTGATTTGAAGCCGCTGCCTTCTGGCACAAAGTCACAGCGTCTAAGTCTCACAAAACAGCATGGACAGTCTCAGTAACAGACTTGGCACTCTCTCTATGACTCACTCACACACACACACAGACACACACACACACACAGAAGCTGTGGTCCAAGGCCGTATCCTTATGTCATAGGCATGCGTGTAAACATGGAGGATTATTCATATCAGCTTTCCTCAAAGTGGCGTTTGGCTGGATGCTAAGGCTAATCTCGGTCTGTGAGAATGTCTCTCTGCACCAGAGCCTGTTAGTGTTACAACAGCTCTGCCGTCTAACTGAGCTGCTCCCAAAAACATGGCTGAGTTGGACTTTGGTGGTGGTAATGATGGTGTTGCTTCTGCTGTGCCATTTTGGACACATTTGTCTGGAGGGCTAATGAAATACAATGGCAGATTACCTTACAGTGCGGACAATGGACGTAAGCTAGTAGCTGACAATCACATGACATCGTGGAATGTGGCTGCCCAGCCAGAAGGGGATGCCGAGCAGAGGCGGCAAAATAGGTCAGGCCTCTCCGAAAGAAATAGCCGGAAAGTCTGGCTGAACACATGTTTATATCTTTATCACATTAAATAATACTCTACGGTGCATCTTGTGCAGGCAGCTTGCACTCCACATAGACACATTTTCTCCTTTTTCAAACCAACGGTATATACACAATGACGGCTTTCTTTTTATTATAGATTTCAAGTAGGTCAGAGAAAAGGCAGCCCAAGGCAGAGTTCTCTCTAAAGAGCAATATATATAACTCTCCTCTCTCTCCTCCTTTGCTCGTCTTTTCACTCAGCTTTCTTAACTTTCATTAATGTACCTGTTATTCTGCACTGAAAGGGGTAATATGAAGTCATGGGATTTAAGAGTTTCTAGCTAAGAGTTAGATGAGACGATTGATATCAGTCCTATATCTGTCCTCTGAATACAGCTGGAGACAGGAGACAGTTAGCTTAGCATAAACTGGAAACAGCTAGCCAAGCTTTGTTCAAAGCTAGAGAAAAAACATTTATGCATGTCTTAAGATGACTTACCAATTATTCTCATGATTGGTCTGTGTGATATTTTCTTAATCTTGTAAAATATAACTGTTCTATTGAACATTGTGAAATCTTTTTTACAGTTTCTGTACTCAGAAAATCAGATACAGAAATACTTACCTTACTAAATAAATAAAGGTAAGAAAGCACATATAATATGTTCTATTGAATATGGTAAATATTCAATAGAATATATATGTCTATGTTCAGGAAAAATAAAAAAAACTACTGATAACTACTAAACAAAGTTGTTGTTATGTTGGTGATATAGATGACTCTGAATATGATATATAGGGTGGCATCTCTTTGTATAAAAGTTGATTTTCAAGTTAGCTACTTTGTTGGTCTTTGTACTAAGTCACCTGTTTTCCTTCTGTGCAACCATCAAATTAGTATTTTCACTGAAAGTTGCAGATGATGAACAAATGTAAATAATAACATGGCCCTCCTCTTAGTTCTCAAATAAATTAATTGTCTATGACTTATGAATCTGTTCAATACTTCTCGCATGTCTAATTACAAAAAGTGAAAAAAGGTTATTAAATGAAATTTCTAATTTATGGGGGGTTAAAAATAACAACTTGTTGTTAAAGTTTAATTATTGCACAGATTAAGACAAAATGTGACATGTCAGGTTGTTAGTTTTGGAGGTGTTGTTTGTGGACAGAGTCAGGCTAAGCTAAGGTAAGCTAAGCTAAGCTAACCAACTGCTGTTTGTGGACAGAGCCAGGCTAAACTAAGCTAAGCTAACCAACTGCTGGCTATGGCTGACAGATATTAGAGCATAATTGATCAAGAGTAGTCCGCAAACTACTTTGAATAATATTCATGGCTTGAATGCATCTTTAATCCCTGCAGCGTTGACTTAGCTAAATATCCATTCTGCCTTTGAGCTGCATTATTAAAGCAGTTTGCTTCCCTGTATCTACTTAAAGACCTATTCTGCTTGCAGAGCTCAGCAAAATCAGCTTTATGACTGGTACCAATTTGGTTTGCTTTCAAAGCGATAAGGCATGACAGTTATACCCAGTATCACACACACACACAGGCACACTTACACACACACTTACACACACACTGTAACACAGCGTTGTCCGTACAAATCCGTCCAGGCCTACAAGAGGGATACTAATCCGCTGACCTATTTGATCCCTTGTCACCATTGTTATTATGTGTCAGGCGCTGTGGTAATGGGCAGCCAGCTGCTCCGAGGACGAGTTTATAAGGTCATGGTGGCGAGTTCATGCTGGAGATGGATTACTGGAGCTTCTGATTCATTCTAAAGGAATAAATGACCTTTTTAAACAGCAGCCCACATTCCTTCACAGTTTAGACATCCCATTTTTGTCGCGTGAACAGTTTTGTGTACACTTCCATGGAAAATACCTGGGCCTCGTCTCCCTGATCCGCCGCTGGAGCGGGTTCTCCTGGCAGCGGTTCTCCATTATGAACTGGGGAGTCCTGGGAGGGCGTGTCGGGGGGGTTGATGACCACAGACCTCTCAGAGCGGCTGCTGTCTTTACTGCTACTCGCCTTGTGCCGCTCACGGCTTCGATCCCTGGAGTCACACAAACACATGAACATGGACATCAGACTCAAGTGCTGCTGTACTTATTACAGATTAATCTGGATTCATCATTTATCTATAAAACATTGGAAATAGTTTAAAACCCAAGCCCAAGCTGATGTATTTTGTATTTTCATTAAGCCAATGAAAACTTGAAAATGTTCATAACTGAAAAGCCAAAACAAACAAATGTTTGGCACCTTTGCTTGATAAATGACCAAATTATTAAAATCACTGCCTTCAAATTTTCCATTTATGAAAGCAACAGTAAATGACTTATTATTTCAGGTCTAACCTCAAGAAAAATGATGGGACAGATTTGATGCTCTTTATTATCATTTAAATTGTTTTTTAATAGATAAACCTCTGCTTCCAGCTTGTCAAAATGAGCTGCTTTTCTTTTTCTTCAAAATAAAAACTGAGAATAATTGACATCTGAAGATGTCACTTCTGACTGTGGGGAATGTGTGATTGGCAATTTCTAGCACTTCCTCATACTTCAAAGGCTGAATACTTAATTGACACTGGGACAATGACAGGCAGATTACTGAATCATGAGAGTACTTTGTTATTGCAGCCCCACTTGGTTCTAAGCTGGTGGAAGGGAGGGAAATGAATGTTGAGGAATGGACGGGACGGGAATCAAATGATTCTCTCGTTTGCGGGATAGTCCGAGTGAATCGCCGAAATAGGTTAGAGCCACTCAGCTGTGACGACCCTAATCCACGAGCTCTGCCCGTCTCAATCTCTAGCTTGTTCTCTCTTCTGGCTCTCTCTTAGTCTCTCTTCAGATTTATGTGGCTACAACCAAAAGCTACAACTGAAGAGCAGAATAAGCTCAATGTGCACTGATGTTATTACACGATTTACCACGAAAGCTAAAGTTGCTGCAGGGTGTGATCTAGCAGAAATCCATGTCAGAAAGGAGGGCGAGGCAGACAGATACAGCAGACAGACAGTCAGACAGAAAGGTGGACAGACGGGAAACATACCCATGTCGGTTTGATCTCCCCGATCGGCTGGAGTGATAGGAGTAGCCCGAGTGGGTCGACTCAGTGTCCATTCCAACGCAGTTCAGAGGCGGCGATTGGCCGGGGGGGGAGGAGGAGAGATTCGTCGTGTGGCAGAGAGGGTAAGTTGGCAGGAGTACTCAGAAGGAGGAATGGGTTGCTATAGAGACGAGCCTCAGGAATCCACGACGACTGACAACTACCCCAGAGATCTGCTTTGGTTGCCACATTGACCTGAGAGATGGAGAGATAGAGGCTTGCATCAAAACAATGCAACGTCTAATATAAAATGCATCAGAAATATAAGCCAGCAGGGCTGCAACGATTAGTTGACTAGACTATTTTTTTTATAATCAATTACTTGTGGAATGAATTTTTCATGTAGAAAAAGCTTTACTCTGCCTCTCAGATTTGGAGATTTTCTGTTATTTTCTCAATTTTATATTATATGAATCTATATATCGTACCATTATAAACCCCTTTATAATGGTACAACATATTACTCTATAAAAACAACCTATTTAACCTATTTAACATGCTAAAATATCTTTCCTCCAGTATGCATTATCTGAAAAATGCATGTACTTTCCTGAAAAAAGAAAACAAAAAAGAAAACAATACATTAATAATAAATGCCAAAAAGCAGAAATGTATGTATATAATGTATATAGAAAGTATGTATATATGTATTATTTTTCATATTTATATTCAGTTTTTTATATCTATGTTTCTGTATCTTGAGCTGCTGTGACAAGTTACTTCCCCCACTGACGGATAAATTAAGCAATATCTTAATTTATCCAAATCAAGACATCTTCAGGTATCCCTTTGGATATACCTTCTCTGACATTTTATACACCAAACAGTGAATTATTTAATAAAGATAATTACTGGCATA
The DNA here is from genome assembly GCA_028566105.1 of Hypoplectrus providencianus. Taxonomy (NCBI): domain Eukaryota; kingdom Metazoa; phylum Chordata; class Actinopteri; order Perciformes; family Serranidae; genus Hypoplectrus; species Hypoplectrus providencianus. Next base: position 15,527,948 of record JAOWBC010000002.1, on the reverse strand, counting down.
TTAATCGATAATGGGAATATTTAGTAGTTGCAGCCCTATAATCTTGTCAACATTTATTTTCAGGCTTTTGCTGATCATCACTTAATGTATTTTTAATGAAAGCAGAATGGACATTAATCAAAATATTAGAGTCCTCATCCATTCTCATTTTCTGCACTGTCTGACTGTAAGGGCAGACAGACACAGGAGATTATCCATCATGAGTGTCTGGACCAGGCAGTCTTTCCAGCTCCTAACAGCTATAAAGGATGGTGTAAACCTGGCAGAACTGCTCCCGCATTCTGCACCAGCTTTATTTGGAAATACTGCCTCAAAACTGGGTACTCAAATGCCACAATTACAACATGCTTCATGAATAATGCAACTGTTTAAAATAGCCAAAATCTCCACTTTATACCTCTTAAACTAACTGTGTATTGTGTGTGTATGTGACTTAATGATGCCTTTCAGCCCTGGTCTCTCTCATAAAAGAAATAATGCACCTCAGGGGACTTCCTGGGTTAAATATAGATTAAGTAAACAACACTGTAATCCCACAGACATACTGCAGGAGCTTTAGGGAGAAAATGGAGGCCAGAGACTAGTTTCAACCTTCAACATAAGAAGATATGAAAGGAAATGTATGTTGAAATGTCATATAAGAAATAAGATTGATAAGTGCTTATAACTTACAGAAGTGCTATTAAGTAAAAAATATTATTAGACAATTCCACAATTCACATATAAAATAGCCAACATGACCATTGGGTAACGATGAGCAATACCTCAATAAAAAAATTACAATACAATAAACAAATAAGGAAACTATTATTGCTGTGGCCCTGATAAAGCATAAATAAAATGTGGTCTGATTTTAAATGCAGAATACATAGTTTTCTGCCACAAGGGGTCTCTTTATCATAACAACAATTATCTGCAGATGTTTCCCGACCAGGTGATTTAAAACAGTAAAAACACTGAAAATGTTTTATTCAACAGACAAAATAAGTGCAAGCCCAGATGCTGTTAACGTTTACTCAGTTTGTTTCTCTGATATCTAACTAACTATACCTATAGTGTTGATACAATTCTTCAAAAACTGTTAAAAATGGTAGAAAAAGTAAAAAAAAATGTATTGGAAAATGTGTCTTACAACTACTTCACAGCTCCTCATATAAATGACTCTGTATTTGTAAATATTGTTTGTACTATTCATTTTATATTTAAGCAGTTGTTTTTTGACCAAAGTAGTTGCCTTAATCTACATATATTCTTTAATATTTCTTTTGCTCTGCGTGTGTTAGTCAAACACCAATGTCAGACGACTGAATGAAACAGATCGTAACCTGGATTTGAGTTCCGGATTTCTCTGTTTGATATGTATTGTTTTCCAAATATAACACGGGTTTAGTTGTTTTCAGAAATGTTGCATATTATACCTTTAACCAGATGAATTCTCAGCTTAATGAGATCTATCTCTCCATCCTGTCACTCCCCTTTGAGCCATTATGAGCTTGGACAGACTCACTTCCTGGGCCTTAATGTATGCTGTGTGATGCATTAGGACGACTCTGTGCTTCACCATGCATGGCCGTTCATTTAGACCTCTATCTACACTCTGTCTGTCTCCCAGCTGTTGTCCTGACAACCACCTGCCAATCACCATCCCCGGACCCGTCTCATTTTACTCACTGGAATTATTCTCCGTCCGTCATTTACAGGCTTTTTGTTATCTCTGTAGCCAATGGAGCATATAAACAGTAAAATAGCCCATTCAGCATATTAGGATGTGAATACATGCAGCAGCTTAGAGATCATGTTCTGCAAATGATGGTGAGAAGAAACAGTGCAACATAACAGATTCCCATTAGGATGATACAGATGGGTTTTTGTCTCCTACCATTACCCATCATGAGAAATGGATGGAGAAACCACAGATTTTCCATTAAGGATTGTCACACAATGCAAATAAATTATGTAATAAGATCACCGCTGTCTGCGTATGGGATTACATGTGTCTGTCAAAAGCTTAAAAATGCACAATTTTAAGGCAAGGCACTACATGCAAAACACATTGTATTTCATGCACTGGTCAATTTTGAAGTC
>JAOWBC010000002.1:15505550-15519702 GCA_028566105.1 Hypoplectrus providencianus | reverse complement strand
TGTTTTCTTGTGCCTCCTATACATAAATTAGTTGAATTTATGATGTTTTCTTATTGAGGGAGACAAAAATAAAACACTTTAACTTTAAAAAGTGCCAATTTTCCCCAACAACTCAGAGGCATGAGTAGACCCTGTCACATGGGGTCAACAACTCCTCAGCGTTTTGCTCTTTAACCCCGGTGCTTGACTTTCTGTCTCTTTCTCTTCCTGCCATCGTTCTCCTCTGAATACATGACAACCCTCCAACCTGCCTACTTGCAGTCAGCTGCAAGTACTTCAGGCTTTTCATGCAGCCTCTACTTCTCATCTTATGGGAGGATGAGCTCCATAAGAAGGACCATCTTTATTTTCAAGGACCAAACCACAATGTCTAGGTGGAGGGATGTGGTGAATCCCAAGGAGATCTCCCTGCCAAAGGTCAACTGTCACTTTTGCCTGAGGAGAGGAATGTTGAGCTCCTTCCAGTGTCCCTCTTATTCCTAGGAAATATTGCCTTTTTTTTTTCTTTAGAAACAGTTGTGTCTTCACATTAGAGTCCTTTGGTGTAACTTGTTTTTGTTTGTATGCCTCCTCTTTTCTAACATCTGGAAATGGTGTTGTAAATGCACATCCCTCCTCTTTTTTTTTCTTTGTTTTTTTTTCTGTGTTGTTTTTTTTTTTTTTACCTCGTGCCTGCATATTTCCAGTGTCTTGCTGTCTTCTTTCATTATTCGGTCATGTCACCAGCTGCACAGCCCTTGAGATAGTTTAGTCTTGCTGACAGGATGTGTTGAAGGTTACATTAGTAAGAAAGGGGCAGCTCAGTCCTTCTCTCTGCTGAACCACTGGTGCAGGCAGACCAGGGCTTCATAGGTTACTCTGATTAGGAAGCTGTGCAGGGATTTCCAAAGGTCAAACCGAGTGATTGATCTACTGATGAAGCCTTCGTTCTTCACTGTGGCTCTGCCTTGATCTTGCAGCGCTCCTGGTGTGTGGTGGTCACCTCTGCCACAGCCAGGGCTGCCCTCTGTGAATGATTTCCCCACAGAAGACCTCCTCGTCTGACCTGAGCCCCGTCTATCACTTCCTGATGTTGCAGCCTGCTGATGGCTTGCTACAGGTCAGTGAACCTCCACCAACTAATTCAAGAAACAAGATGACGTGTGTAAATTAAACAGCTTTGTAGTCACTGGAATGCAGCTTGTTTTGTTTCTTTCAAAGTGAAAGCCTGATTCACTCAGTCACAGGCCGCAGGCATAAAGAGAGTTTTTATAACCGTACAAAATGTTTGCTTTGTAAAGATATAGTGTAGTAATGGCGTCCTTAGTAGAGAGTGAAGTCCCAAACCAGATATATCGTCTTTCTTTGTTCCACACCTTCTGCCTACTTGTCAGAACATGGTGCCTTGTTACAATACAACTTATAAAACAGCAAACAATTCAGACATGCAGGGCTAGTAGTAGCTAATGTAGCCTTTAATTCTTAGCTCCAAGCTGAGGTGAGGAGTGCTGGTAAACTCCCTTTTTTTCTAACTCCACACATTTTTTCCATTTTCATTCTTGTAGTTTTTAGCCCCAACTGACAACTCTAATTCATCCACTTTTGTGCGTCTCCCTCTGGAGCCCCAAAAACCTGCACAGGGCTACTCCCTCAGACCTGTAAACAGACTTTAATGTGTAAAATCAATGGAGTTCCCCCTAAAACCCACCCATTCCAGTTTACATTAACCAATACATCAAAGTACCACAAACTAATTGCCACCCGGAGGGCTCTGGGGCCCTTGAGAGTCTGGGGTCCTGGAGTCCGCTTTTCCCCGTTGGTAAACCAGCCTCAGACATCGCTTGTTTCATTTTTTGTATTTATGCTGTAGGCTAAAAATACCCAAAGCAGTATTAATTCATATACAGTAGCTGGTTTATACAGGCTGCAAGCAAACATGTTTTCCCAAATGTGGGAGACACACACACACACACACACACACACACACACACACACACACACACACACACACAGAGCCATGCACACAAGCAAGATGGAAGTTTACAAGCAGTTTACAACTGCAGCTTTAGTTGTGATTTCAGACCAGTCTGGATCTCATAGGATTATTCCAAAATATTCTACCCATACAATAGGTGCTGCAGTCATGTCTAAATCCACTCGGGGTAAACACAGTGTAACACACACTTCTTCTGGTCCACCATTGAGCGGCCTGTGTTTGACTTGGCAAGCACATATGCTGTGAAGTGCTTTGCTTCCTTTTACAGTTTGCCAGTTATGATTCTCCTCTGTTCCCATTATAAGTTGCTTATACAGGACGTGTCAAACACACTACTGAGGCCCTCTCCTACGCAAACCCAAACACTCTACTGTGTGTAAAATATAAAACTGGCTACACAGGAGTAAACTCTGAAAGGTTCCTCTCTTTGCACTTTACTCCCAAGATAGACTCACTGTGTGCAGTGTTATGTTGTCATTATCTGGAAGACATACAGTCATGTAAATCTGTCCTCTCCCAACCAAAGGAAGGATTTACAGTGAAATGTAAGAAATTTGCAAATGCTCTGTTCGAAACTGGACACTTAAATCATCCTTTTGGTTTTTATTACGGCCAGATCACTTATGAGTCACAGTATATTCTTAATAGAGTTATCTGTTTTAGTTTGATTTAAAAGGAAATGGGCAGGAGATGAAGTCAATTAAAGGAGTTTTGCTTTACAGCATGATGCTAATCTACACCGTATGCGGATCTGAGATAACATTAATGAATGATGAAACACTGAGGAGGTACAGAGTTGGAGAGTAATTTAGAGCAGTTCTCCACCGGAGGAGCACACTTTGCAAATGTATGAAGCAGGCTCTAAATTTACACATACTATGCATGCATGTGTAAATGTAACTTCCATTATTTCTGGCCCATTTCCAAGCATTTAGAATACGCTCAATTCCCAATCAAGTCTGTGCTTGTTTCGCTCGGTCTGGCAGGAATTCCACATGAGGACTTATGTGGAATAAGGGGTCTTGAAATATTAATGAAGTAGAAGGGGGAAGCAGCAGCTGCTTGTGCTCACAGGGAGTTTTAGCTGTGAATATAAAAAAAAAAAAGCCAGAGGATAGGGTTAGTTTAGCACTTCATGACTCCCCTTTCTGCCAGGAGAGGAGGACAAGTGCTCCGGCCAGATGTTGGACAGATGTTCAGTCAAAGGGGAAAAGGAAAAATTTAGGTTAAAAGACCATCCTGCATTTAGATCAAACAACAGCAATGGCACTCTTCAATTTAGAAAGTCACGGCTTATTTAACCTTTCAGGCAGAGGCCTGATAACGTTAAAATGAGGGCAGATTCTTTGTGCGCACTGGAATACATCAACAGAAACTGAGGCCTAAAACACAAACTGGAAGTTATGTTGCTGTGTTCAGGACTAATGATGATACTGTTTGGGTCTTTGACAGCAAATGGACCATGCACAGTATATTTTCTGTTTCAGACAAGGTGAAACTAGGCGAAAAATTGTACCATTACAAAACCCAAAAGGGGACTTCAAGAAGGTTTTTAATGGATTGGTAATAAATTATATCCTCTTCCTTTCTTTGTATGCAGCCATGCAGAGTTTTTGTTTTGGTGGTCCAATTTTTGAGATACTTTTTCCCCACAATACCATGGAAGAAAATCAAGTGAGGAAACAGTGCTCTGTGCATTAAATGGGAACACTTTCTGAAAATATATGTCACTGTTAAATATTTTAAAATGTATTATTTCATTGTCGTAGCACTAAGACCTACATTCCTATTGTATTCTCTGAATTGGGTGTGAAGACAGAGATTTCAAAGCCAAGGCACATAAAATCAAACCCCTCATGGCTAAATGCCTCCTGGTGGGAGATAAATAAATATGATATTTTCTAATTTGGGAAATAAACAACAGTTGCAACAAGCTTCCAGACATTCATGCAATCACACACTCACACACAACCTCATAAAACCTTGACCTTCGTGCCAGATTTCAGCCTCCTAGGGTGCAGACTGTGGCCTCCAAAGGGTGAGGAAACTTTTGTGGATCGACCCATGGGCAGACAGAGCGAGCTATGGAGCTGCTGGTTGCAGCTAAAAACTGCCTTCAACTGGTTCTAATGATGCCTCCTGCAAGAACCATGACATCAACAGATTACTAGTCATGAAAAGGATGTGGCCATGGTGGGGGATGGGTGGGGCTAAGTTATCGAAACTGGAACTCTCAGTTGACACCACTGACGCCTCTCACAGCCGTCTTAAACAAACTGTTAATGCGCTATCAGAGGGGCGGGGCTTAAGTGTCAACTGTCCAACTGTCACCAATGAAATAGGAAATTACCTGAATGTACAATGTATCCCAAGAGTTTAAAACAATTTAAGAGTTTGGCTATGATATGTAAATCCATTTAGGAGTTCTGCACTATTTTTGTCACAGCAACTGGCTAAGTGGAAAGAAAGATTAAGTCATATTGTCTGCATTAAGAAAGCAGCAGAGGTTTTCCTCTTTTTTTGTATGTTATGAACACTTTTTGTCTGGCACTTTTCTGGAAAATGTGAAAACATGTCCTGGCCCGTGGCACTTTATAATTGTCTTTTAATGAAACTACATTGCTCTGTGTTAAGAACACAGAAAATACACCTTTTTGATTAGTGCAGTTACCACTGCTGTTAGCTATCTGAATAATCCAATGAAGACTTTTTGTCCAGTAGAATTTCTGGTCACAAACAAGAAAGAAACTAACCAACATAATGGACTGTAAAACCAAACCAATGAGCTGAAATAGACTAAAAAGAGCTGCTGAGCTTGGTGATAATTCTTTGTTGGTTTGCCATTAAGTTAAAAATCCCTTTTACCGTAGGTAATATGGAAAAAAATAGTTTTGTGCAGCTTTAAAGACAATATAGCTTTAAAACAATCATAGTAAAAGGTGTACCGTAGCAGTTTTCTACCAAAATATAACTACTTCTGACAAAAAGCTATACAGCACCTGATCTATGGCTCTTATAAACCCAGTTAGATTGCTTTGCTAAAACATCCAGTGAAGCGGGTCTCTTGTGGGCTGCACCTCTTACTCTTATTTATGGTCCAAACAGATTAGACACAGAGTGCTCCAAAATAAGCTCCACATGAATAATTGGTTGTGATGTACTCTCCCGTTACCTACCACCCCATGCATGATAAGACTCAACCCCTCATAAACCATCCCCAAGCTTTCTGTTAGTGTGAAAGCTCTAATCTCTTCCAGATCCACAAATGTAACTGTATAGGCAGGACACACATGGCCGTGAAGGCCTGATATTCGGGGGGCCTGATTTATGCCGCGCTTCGTGCCCGAGCTACAGATCCGCTGTTTAGCCACCACCTAATTCATCCACCATCTTGTCGGCTTTAAGAGCTCAGCCTGATGTGCAACTTTAAGTTCACCCTCCACTCCATCAGCTCAGCGGCACGCTCGTGTCAGAGCCGCTGATGAAACTTCAGAGACGTGTCAGCGAAGAGAAGGCAGCTGCTTTACGGCTTATGGAGGCGCACAAATCCAAACCATCACCCTGTGTTATTATTTAAATATTTGTCATGCATTTTATAAGCACCCGGTAATGTATTTGGAGTTAGGAGGAGCTTGATTAGAACTTAATGTGAAAGTTACTCATAATAAGCCACTGTTTATTTAACTAATAGGTCTTCTTATCTTTTTACATTAAGTATTTTATGTCTCTAGCGTGTGGATAATGAGGAGGGATTATAACACAAAGAACTACCCAAAGAGCTACAACACTGTATGTGTGTAGGCTTAAAACCTTTGCTTTAGTGCACAGTTTGGTAATGTTTATCACAGTGTTTCCCTCTGTCAAATCACGCCTTATTGCTAGATGGATAATGAATGACTTACCCAGAGCACTTTGAGACTGGCTGCATGTAATGATAGCTTACTTTGGCTCCTGGGACAAAATGATAGAATGAAGGTGTTGACACACTTTTATCTCAGCTGACAGGGTGTCTTAACAGTGACAGCTGAAATCAAACGTAGGATTTATGCGCTTCACTGAAGTGACGACAAAACAAAACAGCAACTTTTGGCTATGTGGGATGTTTTGTCTGTCATGGTGTCTGAGCAGACAAATGTCCTCCTCTGGTTCCTGCCTGGGGTCAGTCTCTGGCATTCGGCTGAAAAAACACGCCTGTTTATTCAGACAAAAGCAGGGCGTCCCAGTCTGGCCAACATGACATCAGCGCACCAGGACCCAGTTTAATAAGCTTCATAAACTCCTCTGCCTTCCTTCTTTGAAAAACATGCCACATTCATGAGACTTTTCCTGAGAAATAGGCTTTGTAAGGATGGAAAGAAAAAAAACAACCATGTAAGGGAAGAAGATTGCATTGTGGCTCATTTCAGTGGTGGGAAAAGTATTCAGAAGTGCTAATACCACACTGTGAAATTACTCTACATCAAGTAAATGTGCAGCATGAAAGCCTTACTTAAAAAAGCACCAGCATCGAAATGCCCTAAAAGTATTAAAATTAGATGTATGTGGAATGACACAGCTCAGATTGTTATATTATATTGGATTACCATAACTGGTGCCTTTATATAACCAACATTTAAATTTTTGTCAAACTAGGGCTCATTTAAACTACTTAAAATACTTTTTATATGATTTAATTTGAAAAGAAAAATGGTAAATCACGTTAAATCATGTCTTTTTTACTTCACAATATACTTCATTGAGTAAATGTGTTGTTACTTTCTAGCATCCCATTATTTTTTGTCAAACTTTCGCTGGTTTATTCATTCAAAGTCGTCTTTTATCTGTTTTTGCAAATGAACTCTTCATACTGACTTTGAAAACTACACAAAAACTAGAAAAACACTGGCGCATGAAACTCTAAATCTGAGGTGAAAACATGGAAATCCCCAGAACCAGCTAGCAGCCTTTTCCTTTAAAAAATTAAGTCAGTGCACACAATAGCAATTCTGTTTTCTGCATTCTGATATTCTCATTATAATCACTGACCGTTCCTCACACAAGATGAAAAACCATTTGAACACATGCCAACACCCATCTACTCACCACAGAATACAAAACTACACTGAGCATACTGCATGTTGCCAAATATGTAATTCATCTTATTTGACTTTAGTCTGGAAATTATTAAATGTCATTCGAACATCTGAATCCTCAAACACAGTCCATGTAAAGCAATATCCCCAAGTCAGTTTTCTCCCAGCAAAATCATGAGGGGAACAAAGAGAACGAGATGGCATGAATTAATAATTGTAATTTGACTGCATTTGCTCATTCTCTGCACCTGCTGACTCCATTACTGGGTCGTGGGGTGAGCAGACTCTATTCTCGTGTCATGCTTTGTGAAAGCTATTCACATTTTTGCAGTTCATACAAAAGGAACAAAGATACAGAATAACCCCGGTCTCTCCTGCCAGCAGGCTCCTTGAAATTACGGTAGATTAAGTTTTGTAAGGAAACATAATTTTTGCCTCGACTCTATTCTCCGGTTCAGCCTTTTCTAGTGTGAGGAGCGATGAATGTATGATGGGACAGAAGCACTTTTCTTTAAAGTGAGGAAATGGTTAGTAAAGAGGGCTAAATGCATCATACATCACAATAAAATGCTGCTTCTTATCTACAAAACAGCAACCGGAAACTGAACTCCTTTATTTAGCTCCACAAACCCTCCAGCCTACTACACCTGCAGTGAACGTGGTGTGGCTCCTCCAATGCGGCAGGGTCCTACATCTCAAACTAGACTTAAAGAAAACATCCAGACTCCTTCACATCTTTCAAGTCCCTCCCAATATTTAAAAAGAGCTCTGACGCTTGCTCTCTCCTAACCCTAACCTTTTTGCCACTATTTATCACTGCCTGATTGCACCTGTGCAGTCTTTTGATAAATCTAAGCCTCTTTAGATAAAAGCATCTGTTAAATGACATTAAAGAATTGCAGAATCTCAGCCTTCAAGTGGCATCTGTCAGCTTAACAAGAAGTTTTAAGTTTTAACAATGCTTAAAAAATAAATAATAAAATAATATCCCTGATAGCTCTTTTGAAAACACATCAAATAGAAAACTAGAACTATCACCTTATGGTTTCTTGCCTCTGCCAACCAGTACAAGTCTATCCAGACTAATGTCGCATGACACCAGAGAATGCTGCCAAGAAGTTACAAAGTCAAAACAAGTTGAGGTTTCACACACATTTTTAACACTGCAACACAGTAGATCTATCTAATCACAAAGTTCTTTTGGCCCTGAGTGATGTTGAATCATGACCAGAAAAGTCTATATATATAAAGTGCCATCTGTATATACTTTTGTCCTATTAGAGATTTGTGTGAAACTTGCATGAATTCTTTATAGCAAAAAGCATTTTGGGATATCCCAGTGACTTTGACCTTTGACCTTTGACCTCTTATCAGTTCTTCAGTGAGTCCAAGAGGATTTTTGTTTCAGATGTGAACATGTCCTTGGCACTCACACAGTGCTGGTACAGAAAATGTAACTGAACCCACACACTAAAACATTTGTAATGAAAGAATGGTGAGTATTGTTATATTTCTTGGGTTGAATGAATAATTGTAGAAATGTTTTTCTTTTTTCTTTTAGCATCTCTTATTCTGACATGATGATTCATGGAGGTTGTTTTGTTCGATACATCTTACATGTGACTTTTTCCATATTAAACATGATCCTCCCCTAATGTTAACCAAGAGCTCTAAATAAACATAACCATAAAAAGATTGATTCACAGTTAGTATTTGCTATGAATGAATACTGCGTCACGAGAGCAGATATATTACAGAGAATAAACTAAATATGTCATCACAAAAACCACTAGACACATTCAGATTTTCATGTTTGGACGTTATAGCTGCAGTTGTGGTTTCATTGCATTTCTCCAGCATTACCCATCAGTAATTCACGCTGCTCGTCACAGACGCTCTATTGTATTTACCAAATGTTAGTTTAACAATTATCGTCCTAGGAGATGTGTCAGTGTTTACGCCTGTCCGTCACTGAAAAGAAAAGAAAAACATCTCTGTCTCTTTCCTCCTCTGCTTCTTTTCTATACTGCAGAGCAGATAGATCTGTGCATGGTATCACTTTACAGGGAGTTTCTCTCACGCACACAATTCAAACCCTGAGGTGAAAACCAATGTCTGTATGTCATTCAGCAAACCACCTCCTCGGAGCATCTTGGCTTTAACAAGAGGTGCTCGTCATTCTCCGTGACACGCCGGTAACTCCCCCCGCAGGAGTGAAACTTTCACTGCGCCGCCGCTGGAACTCACTCGCCTCATCCTCCATCACGCCGTTATGGTTGCAGGTTCGCTCTAATTTAAACCTCCCCTGATGCACGTCATGCCCCTTGCTGTGATAAAAAGGAATTCAAAATGAATGTACAAAAACACGCCCACGCACAAACAAGAGGAACTACATTTGACTGTTTCGAATATAAACTAACTTTGATCCTGAAACTGAAACTTCTGCATCACATTGTGGGAAAGGTTTGCTGCAATTTGCCTCGATGCAGTTACCTCAAAACCAAACTGACTGAGGCTTCTGTTATGTTTCTCTGTATAGAAGAAATAAAATCGGGTTTCCTTGCCACTGTTTTCCTAAGCTTGGTTTCACAGAGCTCAGTAAACTTTTGTGTGGCTTGACAAATGAGTTTGTAAAACAGCTCCTGAGAAATAAAACAAAATCACAGTGAGATGAATGGGGGAGGAAGTTGTAGTTTCCGGGTGTGGATGAGGGTGGTTTGGGTGGGGAAGCTGAGAGCTGACACGCCCAATGTCTGTGTGTATGACACCAAATCTCAGCATTCACCCACACAATTGACCAAATGAAAACATGCCGCGTATTGTATTTCCCCTCTGGCTTTTAGTCATGAATAGAAGATTTTCTGAGGCTGAACTCAGGGTTTGTTCTCTTCTGTCCCCTTTCCACCCATGTGTTTGTTTTGAGCCAAAGTTATGTATTAATTAAAAGTTTTATTTCCTCAAAGCCATCATTGTTGGCACAGCTATAACATTTTTTTGCTCAAAAGATTCTAAAGCACTAGAATGTGTAATGTATTTATAAGCCCCACTGAGCAACACTATAGACGACCATTTATCTGATGTGGTAAATTAAATTCTATGTGCAGCAACAGTTTTTCACAATGTAAGTTTCAGTTACAGTAATTGCACTGATATAGTTATATTTTCTGTTAAAAATAAGAGAAATATCCTACAACATGCAACAGATTCACTAAAACGACCCTGAAGCAGAGCTTATTTTGCTGCATCTCATCTCATACCAAAATGCATGATCTTGATCATTGGCAGCACTGTCCAATTAAGTTACCATAGTAACCTGGAACATCAAAGGACCATAATTTGGGGCTTGGGGCCAAAAAATGCCAGAAAGATGACAGGAGAGATGGAGGGAGTGAGCCTTAGATGGAATGTAAGTCTTTTTCTTATTCACATGGAAACTCCCTTAATTAAAATGAAGACCCTTTGAATAAAGGGTCCAAAAGAAAACATGAAAGAAAGAAAATGACTGTGGAACATAATTTATTATGGTTTTGATTTGCATCTTATAACAGAAGGGAGGCACACCAATCACACAGGACAAAGCCCCAAATAAATCCATCTAAAAGTGGAGGCTACATCATGCAGCTGCACAATGAGACAATCTACAAGAAATACGGAGGTGATCAAAATGTAACAATTAACTTAAAAAACACACCAAAAGAGTGAAAGTTAAAAGGTGGTAGTGACCAGTCAATCAAAACATCGCCACGCCCTAAAGCATATTCAGTTTTATCGCCTATTTTATTGTAAATGTCATCATTATTTACAAAATTAACATAATTTTGTATTGAAGGACACTTGAACCCAGTGATCGAGACCTTAAACTCATTATTAAAATCTCTACCGAGGCAATAAATTAAGTGAAAGTATGGCCATGTTGAAGACTTTTATACAATCTGACTTTTGCTGTATCCTCATTTGCGCACTTCCATTGCAAAAACAGTTGTTTGTTGTTGAGACCCTCAAAAAGTGGTCTCGAGACCCAGCCTATGTCATGGGGACATGGACATTATATTAAAAAGTAAATTGATATCCCCATAGTTGTGGTATTGACCAGTCTTGAAATAAAATCCCGTGTCCGCTTTGTCCGAGACCGAGACAAGACCGAGTAAAAATGGAGTCGATTCAGAAACGAGTCCGAGACCTTCAAAAAGTCAAGACCGATCTCGAGTACACTGGGAATGACCTTACACACATCATACATTTCACCAGATGAAATGTGGTAATTACTCTAATATTTAGTCTGGTCAGTGAACTCCAGTCTGGTTTGTAGATTGATGGATGAAAACTTTCATTGAGGTTGATATGTCACAAGTAAAGGCTGCAACCCAAACCGGGCTCTCCATGCTGGCCTTACATTTGGCATATGAGTTGTAATTCTATAGGAGAAGTGGGGGGTTTGAACAAACACAAGTTTTAGGGAGGAGGTGTGCATAGGTGTGTGTTTCACCACTCTCTGCTACAGTATTAAATAGCTCTCCTTCACGTCCTTGTCACCTTGTAATCAATAACGCTAGAATAACACCCGAAACACAACAGCCATCAGTAACCCGTCAGTCATTCACACCCAGACTTATCCACACACGCACACAGACGCAAAAGCATCTATCATCCATAAATGTCTGGTAGCTGCTCAGACAGGCACTCGTATGAACACTCTGCAGCTCCAGAGCTTCCAGGCATCATCCATCACCCCGGCCCACCAGAGGGGGTCCACGGCAGGGACACACACAGGCTGCGAACCTGATCCACACCAGGCCACAGACTGGTCACACACAGACTTCCCTCTGGGGGTGGACAAATACAAACACACATAAAACACAGGTCACCTACAAGCGCACACAGGTGCCCTTTTACATTGCTCCAAGCTTTAAAAACACTTCCCCCTCTGTCATTACACTGTGTAATTATTTTTCCTTAATCCACATTCTTAATTAAATCCTGATTCATTTTTTCCACTACTTTCCACCCATTCTCACCAGACTCTTCCCCTCCTCCGGCTTCTCCCGCTATGAGGATTATGTTTGCAATACAGTGTATAAATAGTGCTGAGTAGGTGGCCTTGTAATGGAAACACAGATATACAGATATCAAAGGCTTTGCCCCCTTCTTTCAAATTCTACACACATTAATCAAGCCTTGTGTTTCACAGATGTGTCCGTGCACATGTGTGTTGTTCTCTGTCTCTGCAAATGTGCAGCGTGCACCCGTGCATGCCCGTGTGGAAATGTGTGAGTGCATGGCATGGCAGTGGGTGAGAACATATGGCCGCACGGTTTACACTTTCCCACAAAGACAGTGTCAGTAAAAAGCTTCAGGTAGGCTTAAGGATGGCGAACGCATGCCTGAAACAACTCACTGATTTGTGTTTCCGTGCATCATCTTTCGCCTGTTTCAGCCACAAGTTAAGGTGTGAGGAAAGAAATGAGAGTGGAAGCGAGGTAAAGGTGTTGATGACATACAGTCCTGAGAAACATTATCACCTCTGCTCTTCCATTAGCATCAGTCAGGAGACGCTTAGTGTACTTTAGTGTATATTTAGTCCATCTTTCGTAATCCTTTTCCCATGACCTGGTTCTTCTCAAACAACAGAGTACGGTCTTATCTTGCCTTGAGAACAGCCTTATTTACTCTCAATATACTCTAAAAAGTTTAGTTTCAAGCATCAAGGTTGCCTGTAACAATTATGTATATGTAGTTTTTTCCAGCTCTCCCATTTCAAACAAGTGTTTCCAACTGTTTTGTTGGATCCTGTCTCCTACCTTACCTGCAGGGCTTGTGTAAGGTTCTAACATTTGGTGTAAAGTGATGAATGGGCGTGTGATCTTGTATCTGAGTGTGTTCCTGTTGTGATGTCAGCAAGGCGGAGGTGAGATAAAGGGGTTTGACAGTTTGGGTTCGGGAATAAGGCATCGTTGTGGTAGCTGGGGTTTTTGGCATGACCTCATTTCATTCACCATCAGGGTATCAGCGGGGTGCTGACACAGCTGCCATGTGCTGCCTGAAGGAAACCCACTCCTCTCAGAAGCAATACAGAGTATTATAACTCTACAAATGGGAACTAGTCACATAAATGTCATAATTTGCATGGACTTTGCCTGGTTACATCATGTTTTGTAACTTAGTTACTGGGTAGTTTTCCAGCATGAGTCACAGTTGTGGCCAGGAAGTTACAGTTGCAGTTATAAATAAAATTAACTTGAAAAATGTGGTAATGGAAGTGGTGTTAGAGAACTGTGATACTGTAGGTGGCCATTCTGCTGGGACACAGTGCTGACTTGTAAGATAGAAGCAGAAGTGTGGAAATATCCCACAACGGTCCACAATGCAGGAAAAGTCAAAACTTTAGAAGAAACACGACACCACTACAGTCTAAGGAGAGTCATAACTTTGCTCACACACATGGAGGCCTCATAGAGGATTTCATATATGAAATGTATGTAACTGTTGATTTATGAGAGCTGACAGTGCCAAGACGGCTGTGTTGACATCTTCGAAACTTTAATAACCTATTTATGATCATCTTGGGGCCATTGGGAACTGCAGTTGTAAAATATTGTAACCTGTTTGATATAGGCACACTGGACATAATCAGGATCCCAATCAGAATCACATCATTGGCGTGCTTATGCATACAAAGATATTCAATCTCTTTTATTGTAGTTTCTAGTCCTGACATACTTTAAAAATACTGCAGGTAAGTTTAAGAAGGTGCGTCACAACATGATAATTGTCGGGTCAGGTTTATTTAAATCCAAACAGTTTGAGCTCATACACCAGACTGGATCATCAGAACCAGGATGGGTTAATGGAAAACAAGCTGTCATGCCATTTTATCCTATTTAGTCATACAGAAGACTTGTTGAAACATTAGCATTCATTTGTAGTTGTGTCATCTGATCCTTTACACACAAGCACAGTGAGAAAACGAAAACTGAAGGCCAGTAAAAGCCAATAAATCACTCTGACGAGCCGAGTGGAACTGCAGAGACGTTATTGGTTTATCACAAGAGCAACATCCTTCTTTTTACACATAGTAATTTGATGTATTATTATTTGAAAAATCAGA
>JAOWBC010000002.1:15464638-15476939 GCA_028566105.1 Hypoplectrus providencianus | reverse complement strand
CACACACACACACACAGACACACACACACACACACACACACACACACACACACACACACACACACACACACACACAGTTGTTAACATAAAACAGGCAGCCATCAGGGTAGGGATTTTAAACTGATCAACTGATGGACTAATTCAACACAGCAGTGAACGACAGTAAGTCTGAGGGTGGAGTCCAGATCTGCTCCCTGGCATTGTGTTGGCTGGATCCACGATGTGCGTGAGGCAGAGGGGGCGGGGCCCTCGCTTAGTCGACGGAGCCGGGGTGCAGGCTGAGCGCGGGCGGGTCCAGACAGGTGGGGGAGTAACTGAGGTGAGGCTCCTTGATCCACAGGAGGGGGGCGCCGTTCTTGCCTTCTTGGCTCTTGCTGTTGTTGCGGCTCTTGTAGCGAACGAGCAGCAGAGCGATGAGGAGGATGCCGAAGATGGGGAAGGGGTAGAAGAAGACGAAGTAGAAGAGGGAGTCGTTGGAGCACACCACCGACTGGAGGGTGGACACTGTCGACAGAGGACGGACAAAATCAAGTTTTTTTACGGTTGAAACACAAGTGGTAATTAAGAAGAAACGAAACACTGAAGACTTGATTGAAGACTTCATTTTAATAACCATTTAACAAGGTACTAAAATCAACAGCTGCAACTATATAACAGCTATTCAAATAATGTTCAAAGATGGACGTTTACAAATAAATTCATGGTATATAATATGGTTAAATGTGGTCTCTCTAAACTCTTCAAAAAAAAAAGTCATTATCAGTGGTGGAACTTAGTACATTCACTCAAGTATTGTACTTAAATACACAAATTGACTTAACTAGAGTATTTCCATTTCAAGTAACTTAAAACTTCTACTTCGCTACTTTTTAAAGCTAATATTAATATTATTCCATTACATTTAGCCGACAGCATTAGTTAATTTACAGGTCAAGATTTAACATAAATAGCATAATATTTATGTCCTTTTTCCCACTTTGAGTACATTTTGATTTACTTTTGCGCTCTAACTTAAATAAGCTTTGAAAGCAGGACTTGTACCTGTAGGTGATTAATATCACAGTGTGTATGGGATCCAAATACTTTTTCCACCACTGGTCATTATTATCAAATCAGAATTTGTGAAGTGGAGAAAAAAAAATTTATGAAAAAAGTTTAATTAACAATCGAAAGGCCATTTATTATAATTGTTCTCATAAAGTGTTACTGTACCAAACAGTGGACTGAAATGGCCTCTGAAATGTATTCAGGCATTTATGACTCCTTTAGCACTTACAATGCCCTTGTACTGTTAAAACGATATTCATCTCGTTGTTGACTCGGTGAATGAATCTGTTTGACATCTTTAGATCCAAGGGCTGCTTCTGACACCATTAATCACTCAGCTTTTATGCTGCACAGTGGGTGGCCATATTCGCTCTGCTTTTAACAGAGCTTGCTCCGATCTATAAAATAAATTCTGCAAGTGGGGGAGCCATATCATCCGAGGCTGACATATAGAGTACCTGAGAGCTTCTTAATTGGCCCATAATATTCTCTAGTTACATATACTGTAACACAGAGGACCTATTAGGAATGGAAAATATGACAATATATACTGCCAGACGAAACATCCAAAGAAGCGGTTCTTAATTACATCTTGTGCTATCTGTGGGGAAGCTCGCTGCTCTTAAACTGCCAATATAATGTGAAAAGACAGCCATTGACACGCGTATAGTTTTGTCACAGTGTTCATTTCCACCTGCATTCAGAGAAGCTTAAAGGATTTAGTTAATTATTCGAAGGGCTTACCTTGTTGCATTACATTGACAATAGTGAAGCCAGAGTTGTTGGTAGCCAGGCGGTACCAGGCATTGCGAGGGTTGAGTAGCCACTCCTCCACGTGGCAGTAGTACCGGCCCGCGTCCGTCGGCCGTGCGCCTTGAATGGTCAGGCTGTACTGGTCAGAGGTCATCCTCTCAAACTGCAGGCGGGAATTTGGCCCCAGCTCCTCTTTGGGCATGCAGTTTCCGTTTCCGAAAACAGCGTCGTGGCCGATGGAGAACACACACTCCCTCTCTTCTTCGCCTACCTGCTCCTCATCCTCGTCCTCGTCTTCCAAGCGCTCCACGTACCAGGACACGGAGAAGCGAGAGTCCCGGGAGGACTGGGAGGGGATGCTGCAGCCCAGCCGGATAGAGGCGGACTCCTCCACTGTCACGTTGGACTCTGATTCCTCTACCTGCAGTCGAATCTCTGCAGAGGTCCAGGAAGATGAGAAAGACAAACAGATAGGGGAGAAAAAAGATGTATTGAAATGTAAAGATTTTCTTTGGGGCCAAGAAAATGACGACCAAAGCAACATGTATTTGTCAAATTTGCTTATATTTAAATTGATTGATAGTTGATTGATGGACTGGAAGAGAGATTTTAGAATTTTTTTTCCAACTATTTCAAAAGTTGACTATTAATTCTCAAGCAAAAAGTTGCTTGGGAAGATGCATGGAAAAAAAAAAGTTATATTCCCTTACTATTTTGACCTTTGAACAACATTTTTTGCACACAGTCTTGGTCAGTAATCCATAAAGGAATCAATAGAGAGCTGAGTGGCCAACAGAACGGATTATTGCATTGTATCAATAAATAAAACTACTCCCACTCATATCCTAGTTTCTTTTGTCATTGTCTTACATGATAAAAATCAAGAGCAATGGTGTGTGTTCGGTCTGTTTATCAGGCAAAACAAGCAATTAAAAGATGTCAGTTTGCCCTCTGGGAAATTGCGGTAGACAACTCAACTTTAAACTTCAAATTAACACCACAAAACAGCAAATGCTTCAGCAAACAGTACCACCAAACTTTCAAAATGTGCAAACAGAAGAAAAAAAAAAAGTAAATCCCACAGTGCTGCCCACAGCTACCACCGGTCTTTCAGCTTTCCAGCAAGGTTAGATCCTACCCCAAGGCTAGCGTGTCTGTCTCTGTCTGTATGGGTATGCTTCAACCCTTCCGGGGTGGTACAATGACCCAGTTTCACTGCAGTTAAAAAAAAAAGATGGCAGTGAAGACCTGGCTTGCTTGGGCTTCTCTCACACACAGCCTGGAATGCTCCTCTTGTTAAAACAAAACGAAAAGCAGAAAGGACAGCAGGAGAACAGGAAAAAAAAAAGGCGAGTGCTGGCACTCATCTCCCCTCATCTTTCCTCCCGACAGGCAGATTTCTGGATAGCTTCCTAGGTGAATGCATTTTTCAGCACCATAATGAATATCCATGATGTTTGTATAGCATATTCTATTCATCAGATGTTAAGCCTTATGTATCATTAAAAGTAAAAAACCTATATGATCATGTATAATATACTTTACCATCCTAGGCAAGGGTTAAATATTAACCGAGGGCCCAACTAAGCTTCTACAGACAACCGTGAGATAACTTTTTTGATTAAACTTAAGTAAATCATGACAGAAATAAGTGGCTTCCACCAAGAAAAGCCTAATAAAGGGGCACATATTCCCAGGTCTCTGCATTTGTATGGGTGCTGTAGCTCAGTTAATTGTTTGAGCAGTGTCAGCTTCTCCAGCTACATAAAAATACAAGTCCTTTCCTTGCCCTGCTGGCTTGTGACCAGCCGTTTTGATCCCCACGTTCTCGTTGAACAGATGCCATATCAGGGATTTCACTCTGCATTATAAACAGGACACCTGGCAGATGAACAGTGCTCTCTGAGACGTCTGAGAAGAGTCACCTTCAGCTGGTGTGTGGATGAGATTCACGCAAAAACAAGGCTATGTCAAGGATGGGCTGTTATTATTTATTTGCATTCAGGGCCGTGGAGAGGGGTTGTAAAGGAGGGGAAGAAAGTTTGTGGCAAAAAGGGAAATTCAGTCAAGGACAGAAAGAGATATGAGATGTGTGAGTGTACTTCAGATTACTGTCATGAGGTAAGATGTCAGGGTCTGGGAGGCAGTAGGCACCTCATGGCTTTAAGCGCTCTGGAAGTTTTTGAGTACTGGACAAGAGGATTAGGTTCTCTGTCTGAGCCAGGCTCTGCCCTTTGGCACGACATATGACAGCTGGCATGACTTCAACCCAGTTTTTTTTGCCACCTGAGCTCTGCCCAGGGCAGGTGTAAGGTCATCAGAGCGGGACGGCCTTGAGGCCTTGAGCACAGGATATGGGAACGGGAGCAGGCAATTTGGAGGAGGGAAGGGAATTGGGTTAACAATGTTCAACTGATCTGAAGCAGGACAGCATGCAAGGCTAAAGTGGCAGCTGCTGCTTCCCTGCAGTGGGAATAAATAAGCACTTTGTTTAAGACAACAGCAGTTCTGACCGCATGCTCACCTGGCTGTCTGACCAGAACCTGCGTGAACCCCGAGGACTCCCGGGAAAGTCGATACCAGGCTCCATCTGGGTCACTCAGCCACTCTTCCACCAGGCAGTAGTATGTCCCAGAGTCGCTGTTCTCCGCTCTGTTCAGGGTCAGCACATAGAGACGGGGCGACAGCCTCTCGGCCTGCACTCTGCGTCGCAGCCTCTCCTCGTCCGCGTAGGCGCCGTACTCAAAGGCCCCCGTGCGCTCAATTCTCAGCAGGAGCTCGTCAGCTTCTGACCCGGTCGCGCGCCTCACGTACCACAGCACAGCATGCTGGGAGTCCTGGCTGGTCTGGGAGCTGATGGAGCAGTTGATTCTGACGCGGCTGTCCTCCAGGTACACCTGAGACTGGTTGGTCTTTTGCACTCGCAGCTTGCTCTCTGCAAAGAATTAGGAAAGAGAGAAGGGGTTCAGGAGGGAAGGAAAACGAACAGACACTCATTCCTTTGGGTGCAGCCAAATGTGAGCTCTGGTGACAGGTACACAATGCAATTTCTGTTTTGTGACAGACGACCTGTAGCTGGGTTTATTTCTGGTGGCAGCAGGGCAAGAAAAGATAGTGGTGTGTGGGCGGGCAAAGCAGGTGACAAAGAGAAAGAAAGAAATAGGAGGGAAAGGGAAAGGAGGAGGAAATGTCAGGCGAATCAAAGCGGACGGGATGGTGGGTCTGCTGGTATCAAAGCAGAAATGTAAGAAAGGATGCAGAACAGCAAAGGAGACAAGGGTGAATGAGACGGGGGGTGGATTGTAATGTTGAGTTGTGGATATTATGAGCTGAGATACAAGACAAAAGCGGGGCAGGGGGTCTGACAGTCTGCCAGAAAGAGCAGGAAAGAGGAGGAAGAAGAAACACATTTATATAAAGTCGAACAAGGATGGGAAGTGAGCAGATAGGATGGGGGAGGAGATGATAGAGAGGTGTGACTGAGATGTCAGGAAGAAGCCGAGGCTGCCCTGAGTGCTGTGACAGGATTGGTTACAGTGACATCGGTTGTGGGATAGGATTAGCTGCAGGTACATCAGGTGTGACCGCGGCCTGGGCCCGCTTTCTAATGCTTGGGGGGGAGGATTAGTTCAGCACAGAGGATGTAGAAAACACACACACACAGCCCGAGCATGACATGAAGAAAACATATGATTACAAAGCAAAAAAAAAAAAAAAAAAAGACTCAAATCTCTAAAATAAGGTAATATATTTGTCACGCCACTTCGTCTCAAACAATCTAATCTCAGGGGTAGTCACCTGCAATCAAACAAATACCTCGCAGCTTGAATAAATGTAGAACAATTCCATGTATATGTACTCCGCTCGCTATCAGCAACTTTAACAATCTTTGATCTACAATCACGATTTGATTGCTAGCACTTTCTAGTGTTGGCACACTGGCAGCGAGCCAAGAGTTGTTTGTCGACTGAGCCCAATTTGGGGAAACAAATTCCCTTAATTGATCTCAGCAGCAGACACACAACTGCAGAATGTCATTTTTCCACCCCTTCCCACCAAAATGAGAGAGGAATACATATCCTGACAATTCTGGCTGACATGGATGCACTGATCCAAAAATAACACACACATCAGGTTGTGTGTGAATGTGAACCCGTACATGCATCAGACAGGGAGCTTATCACATGCAGCCTCTGATACAATTCAATCTATAAAAATTGGTGAAAACAAACTTCCTTTGGAAATTCCACCAAGTGCTTTCTCAGATTCATACTTTTACATTATCATTGATAAAAAACCAAACCATTTGGGGATGTAAATTTATTTTATTTGGGTACATTTCTTGTCCAATCCATGTCAAGACAGTTCTGGCTTTTTCTAGGAAGCAGTGTTTTCCCTGTATTTGTTCAGGCCTGGCAGGCTGTCAGGCCAATAGAAAATCCCACCAAGCCAAAAAAAAAAAAAAATTTCTCTGATGCCAAGAAAATTTGTTTTGTATCAATTTCAGTGTTTTCCCTGTTATAATTCTGCAGTGACGAACAACTGTGAGTCCTTGATCGAGGCGAGTCATTTAAACAGTTACAGACATGCTGCTGCTAATCTACCAATGCCATAACAGGTTTGGTAATGACTGATGGACTCACAGATTCAGTTGATCTAGACCAAAAATCATTAGGTCAAAGCAGCTCAGTGATGCTGTTTTGCCTTAATTGTTCTCCAGGAAGTTGTTTGGAAGTGAGGAATAGCCCTGGGGCAGATTATGTGAAGTTAGCACTGTGCTGGACTATCTTTAAAAAATAGACTATTAAATGCTACATTGCTTGTCAGCAACCAGTCTCGTAAATTAGGAGGCAATTTGGCCTTGCACACACTGATAAATTTGGCAAGCAGTTAACATACCAATCATAATTTCGTTTTAATGAAATTCAACTCCTGGCATTTGCTCCCGGTGTTCTTCACCGCTGTTTTGGAAGATGGAAATAACGGGAGTAGCAGGCGAACCAGCTTTTCCTTTTAAATGAGTGCTGTGGGGTGAACCGACATGTGAAGGCTGGTACATGTAGATTTCAGAAAGTAACAAATAAAGACTTTTGAAAAGTAACTGATGAATATTTAAAGTTACATAAATTAGTGCAGCAAACGATATCTAGCCTTGATCAGGAATATGCCTTTGTAAAAAACTGCTTTCTGTTTGAGTTGCTGATCCAAATCCAACCAAATATGAAACTCTACGCTTATTTATTCTCTCTATGCTTCTCCTCCTTTCTTAAACAACCCCTGCATCTCCAATTTCGTGCCCCTTCCTCCTGTAGCTCACGCTTAGCTCGGCTATGACTGACTGACTGATTGACTGCCTAGGGTCACAGCCATCTGCCCTGAAAACCTCCCCCTGAACAGATTGCTGTGCGTGCTTGTTTGGGATTCTGCACATTTGCACTAAACATACAGTATATACACATTTGGTTACATTTAAAAGATGCATGGCTGCGAGGCATTCACCAGACCACCCTGTTGTGCAAAGGCATTTCGAGCGAGCATCTGAAATGAGTCATTATCATTGCCTCGGTACCCGCTAGAGACTTGGTAGGAAGCCTGACAATCTCCCCATCCGGAATTACTGTCGAGCCCTGCGGAATCCTGGCAATCTTTTTTTTTTTCTTTTTTTTTTTTGCAGGAGAATTACCGCCGAACCTCCTGAAGTGGAACCATGCAGGATTGGATTGGCACAGGACAAAGCAATTCTCTGCCGTTCCCATTTGAAGTTTGAATCCGCAGCCAGGAGAAAAACTGGAGGCTGTCGCCGTACATCAGTGTTTACAGAAATGCCTTTTCAAAGCTAAAATAGCCTAATTATTCAAGCCCTATTAACTGGCATCAAGAGCTATTACAAGTTATGATAACTTAGTTCTCACTCAAGCAGAGACAGAAGGACAAATAAAAATGAAAGAGCAATGGGCAGAGAGGCGGAAGAGACATAAAAAGGAAGAGAAATGCTATCTTTTTATGTCCCAAAACAACCTTAAAGTCTCCACTCCCTCCTGACTTCCTTCGCTGTGAAATGCCTCGGTAAGAGAACAGTGACTTCACAGACCAGCCTGTCACATCCTCTGACACGTGTCCATTTCCTCTGAGGTTTCTTCCTTCAGCTACAGCACATCCATATACCACAGTTTTGTCAATTCATCTGCTGATGCAAGCAGCAGAAAACAGACTAAAATTCTTTGTGATATGGGTTCTATACATATGTATATATTTTTACATATATGAGGGCAGATTTACTATCTTGGAAGAGACCCAGCGTAGGAAGCAAGTTCAATCATACATCGTTCTCAAGGCTGTTCATCATGTATGTGCATTCCCTCAACAGCAAGAGCACTATAGAGTTCAGCAAGGATGTCAATACAGATGTAAAGTGTGATCACATGTTCTTTGCTATTGTGATTCTTTAATGAGCCTCAAGGGTGCATCCATAAAGTAAGGCAAATCTACAATGAAACACATGTAATCACTGCTTTGTTCACGTGCCAGTCAAACATGATCCTGGTGAGTATAAAAATGTATTATTACGCACCTGTCTTGAATGCTTCTTTCTTTGTTTAGGGAATGTTATTTCCTCACAAAAACAGAGGCATAAACTGTCTGGCCCTTCATCTTCAAGGATGTCCCTATGCTTAAATGCCCTCAGAGGAGTCAAGGAAAGAGGAGGATTCTGGAGTATAGAGAAGTGGTGACACATGCAGCCTATAAGTGTTAGCGCCACATGGCTATAAATGCTCCACCCCCAGCTCTACACCTGGCACAATGTAACGCACAGTGCAGGGACAAGCAGCACTCCACAATAAGTGCTTACAGTTATGCAAAGTCCATTATCAGCAATTTATTTATACGGGCGCCACAGTAATGAGTTCTTAAACCAGGATGTAAGTTAGCATTTTAGCTCCCTGGGGTCGCTTCTGAAATAAAGTCTGTGTTGTTTGAAATACAATACATTAGTAAATACCCTTACTTGTGATGTTTGGAGTTTATGCATGTCCTTTAAAAGGCGGTTGCATGTTAAATATTATCTGAAAAAGTTTAATGATTGAGGAAGCAGCTCAATGGGAACATTTGCAGAGTGAAGATAAATAAGGCCTATTTTCATTAAAAAAAATTACTATCTTGTCCATCGTAGCAGTTATGGATTCATTTCCCCCTCTAAAATCTCTAACTCATATGTCCCATATCCATCAGCCCCTACCAAGGATGTCCGCTTTCACATCTGCTCATTCCCCGTCCTTGCGTCTCTCCCTCGCGTCCTACGAGGTTGGAGCTGAGACGCAACAGAGACATTCAAGTGGGAGGGAGACAAGGACGCGAAGTAACGATTTGGAATCAACCCTGAGTCTCAGTATAATCAAGTGGAAGATAAAAAGTCATAATAATTTTGAAGTTAACCTTGAGCATAAGTGTTGACAGCCTCTCATTCACGTCACCTGCCTCTGTGGTTTCCAGGGAAACCTTGTCTCCCTGCACAACGTGTGTGATATATTTAAGGACCTCAGTGATCTTGTTCTACAGATAGAAGGGCCAATTAAAGAACACTGTTGTTTACATCGCCAGGCACCATTAAATAAAAATGAGTTATCTGTCTCGCTCTGCATGAAAAACATTCTATATATGTAGATGTAATTGTATGAGCTTTGTCCAAACAGAGTGCCTCTTAAACCCCTAACTATCTCAGCTCCACTGGAGATACTTGTGTTTCTGCAGTTTGCTGGGCATGTAGTGTCATTACAGTACACAAAAACACACACAGTCTCACACAGTACAGTCACTAATTGGCTCATTGAACCTTTGTCTCACCCCTTTCCCATGTGTGCCCAATTTGTCTCGTTTAATAGCTACAGAAACTGCAGAGTTGAAACAAAGCTGTCTTTATTCCTTTTATTTATCAGTGGAGGTATGTACACAAAAGGCTACAAACAGCAGCCAAGTTTTGATAAGGAAGACAGATAACAAAGTGCACCCCAAACCCCAAAAGCTGCAGCACACAACTGTTGTTGATGAGCAGATGAAAACAAGTTTGAGTCCAGGGGGAGGAGGAGTGTAAAGCTAAGGATGCTATTGTGGCCTGTCAGCGCACACGAACCACATCTCTCTCACACACACGCTCATAACAGAATTTTAGGATGACTTCAAAGGAGCCGAGAAACTGCTTGGCCGAGTGTTCAGAGGAGGAGAATACAGCGCGAGATTGTAAATCAAAGAATGTAATCCTTTATTCTTTGTAAAGAGAGGAAATTCAATTCATCTTCCATCTCTGTTTCATTCTGCCGCTCCAGGTGAAGTCTTTTTATACGAGACCGGCTCTAAATGTTAAGGTTGAAATTTCTGCCTCACCCCGCTCATTTCCCCTTCATCAAAGTCTTTGTTTTGACCATTCGTCACCTCTTTCCTCCCTTCTGTGCTACCATGATCTACATCTCTCCTGATCACATTCTGCCTAATCACCTGACACTGACATGAATATTCAGCAGCCTCACCTGTGGGTTTATGAATATTAATGAGGCCTAAATGAAGTGCGAAACTGTAGAGGTGCTGGTGGGGTTTCTGCCTAACATTTTGGCTCTTTTTAAATATGGTTTAATATGTACTTAATGACCACTGAGCTGACATCTTATCCAGTGGGCCACGGATGTAATGCTTCCACTTAGTTAGAGGAGACCTGAGTGGGCAGGAGACCGGGAGAAAAGAGACATAAAGAGATGAGAGGGATGAATAAAAGTAGAAAGGTAGGCTCAAAGAGAGGGATGAGATTTTTTTTAAGAAGACAGGAGGGGAGAAAAGTAGGAGCGTTAAGGGATATATCAGCAAACTGAACGGATATTCACAACCAACAGAGAGCCAAGGAATGAGAGCGAGTGTGCAGGGGGAGGGAAAGAGCCTGGAAAAGATGAGAGAGACGTAAAAGACAGAAAGTGAGAACATGCTCCTGGGGGGATTTCGGAAAGCAGCAGGCAGTCTCTCCAGCTCCACTCCAGAGGACTTATAGTCTTAATGGCTGCCTGCTCCGCCTTTAGCGTTAGCATTAGCACAGCCATGGGCTAATCCACGGCCAGGACCCCAAGCATGTCATGACTGAGGGCTTTAGACACGCCCTGATCCCCTGTAGAACAGCTTACCCTGGCTTGCTGCGCCTTGCCAACCTCTGAAAATGCATACACAACAAAACACACACACACAGAGCGCCGCGCGACCCAGCCTGACTGGACCTTTGTCACAGGGGGCATAGATCAGAGTCCGCTGCTAGCAAGAAGCAATGAAGGATGGGGTTCCCCTGACTGAAAAGCTGAACTGGGAGCCTAATTTCTATGCTAATGACTGCAATGTAACTATGATCCCATTGTGTCAACGGGATATTACCACTCCCCAGTCCTCCTCTTTCAGACTCCCACTACAATATCATTAAGACTGGGCTAATTATGGGGAACTGTACACGTAACAGGAGCCTTGAACACACCCAGACAGAGCCACACACACACACACACACACCTCAAGCCATATAATTTCTATTCTCTACCACGAGTGTGAACACGCTGATGCAACGACTGCATTTTCCGTCCTCGTGCCTGCCTGTCTGGGTGAGTGATTGCTGGACGCAGGCTGGCCCAACGGAAAAACGGATGCACAAGAGAGGGGTGAGACAGGGGGTCAGGGCAGGGGAACTCTGGGAGATTAATGGCCCAGAAGAAGCTGGCACGGAGGGGAGAGCATAAAGACATATCAGATAGAGTTGTGCGCCTGTGCGCACGCCTGCGTGTGTGTGTTCAAAGCGGGACTGCCAATAAGCATAAAACACATTATGCTCATTAAACCGCAGAGAACAGTGGTCATTCGGATAGTGCGGGCTAGAGGCTGGTGTGTTTGTGCCTGTGTGTATGTATTCAGGAGGCGGCACTGCTGAGCCTCTACTCCTCTGCTCCCACTATTAGCCACTGATTTACATGGAGAACAGCAGCACTGTAGCTAGCTGAGTTACGACTTCAATTACAGCAGCAGCAGGACACACAAGCACACGGGTGCACACATGCACGCACACCCGCACACACACACAGGTGCTTAAGAGAGATGGAGAGACACAACACAGAGAATCTCATTGTGTCTTCGGATTGGTCTGAACAAGGAAATCAGGCCTAGATTGGATTGGATTTGACAGAAATATATGCCTGTGTTCTTGTGAGGGAGTGTTGGAAAGGGTTTTGCCCTTGTGAGGAGGAAGACACAAGGAGGGAGCCTGACCTTGAATGTCTGGAACAGGCGTGATTAATCAAAAATCTTTTATGAAATTATTTTCTGTTTCACTGCACCCCTCAAAGGCTTTTCATTTATCACCCATGACGACCCTGCATGCTCATGTGTGTGTGTGTGTGTGTGTGTAACTGACATTTGACACAGCAAGTTCATTCTCCAGGAAGAGTATTTGCATGTAGAGGCAGGCTGCAAACATACAGGCAGCCCTTAC
>JAOWBC010000002.1:15437894-15458804 GCA_028566105.1 Hypoplectrus providencianus | reverse complement strand
TCCATCCATCCATCCATTTTTCCTCACTGTCTGCATGCCTCTGTGACAGCAAAGAGGATTTCACGCCGATCCATTTTTCCCCATACAACTCCATCTTTTTGTTTGTGTGAATAAACATGAAAGCATTTGTTTCGTTCCCTGTGTAAAGTGCTCCAGGTTGAGTGGGAGACTACTATACATTGGCTTGTGCTTGTGGGTGTATATGGGCCTCTTCCTTGTACACACTTGCTATCCCGGATGCCCCGAGGGTCCCTTAAGCCAATCAGCTGGAAACAAGACTCTCTACCGAGCATCTTTGTCTTCACCGTGGCAACAAAAACACAAGGCTCCCAGAGGACGTCCCTCTCACATCCCCGGACTTGTCAGCAAGCAGAGGGAGTCCATAAAAGAGGCTGGTCTAAATTAAGGAACAGTTACCATATATAGTAACTTGAGCTTCGGCCTGTAGAACAGTACACTTAGAGGACAGGTCGGTGTGAAAACTAATCTGAGAGGTAGCATGAGTTTTTCCTTTTTTTAGTCATTAGGAGCAAAGACTGAAAAAGTTAGGAAAAAGTTCTAAAGGAGAAAAAAAAGAAGCTAAAACACAGGGACAAAAAGTTCCGTATCTGCATGACAGGTGTAGGTCCAATAAAAATTGGAAGCTAAAGTGAGAAAAACGAGAACTAAAATCTGAGTCGAAGTAAAACACACACGTTGACCGTCACACAACAGCGCACATTTAGAAAATCCTTTGATCAACAAGCATGGAGGAGGGGGAGAGGAGAGGAACTGAAGAGAGACAAGCAGCTTCGGACTTCTATTCCCTAATTTGCATAATGCGTCCCTTGTTCCTCAAACTAATGTTTCTGTTGTTGCCCGAACTTAACAAATGGCCACTTAAAAACTGACATCTCTTCTCTGCAGCACTGCTGTGTGCTGCTGCAGGGAGCTAATCCGTTGGTTGTGTGTAGATGTGTGTGTGTGTTGAGCCCACTGCTCCTGGTCTGCCAGCTCCTCGCTTGCTCCGCTCCAGTGGCTTCCTCAGCCTGTACCGAGGATGTTCAGCTTAACTCAGCACTGACAGAGGAGACCCACAGACTGTGAAACACATTGCCGCTGCATTTCCATTCTAATAATTCTGGCTAATCCATATGGGTGTGTGTGTGAGTGTGTGTGTGATGGGTGTCACGGAAGCACTGCTTTTGACGTGTGGCAGGTGGTGTCAGAGAGTGTGTGTGTGTGTCATAATAGCTCTTTCCCCTGAGCGGTGCATGAATAAAGCATGGTATATTCGACTATGTGGACCACATGTTCTGCCTGCGCCGCCCATCAGTCTTCAGCCAATAACAAAACTTATGTGTCCCTTTGATTTGCTGAGCATGTGTGCAGACACAAAATGTTACAAGACGGTTGACACGTCTTACCAAGCACATGGGAGCACATTTTCAAAAGGAGTCCTGCCCTGGATGGGTGCATGCGCTCGACATTTTACCTGCATGCTAATGTGCAGAATAATCAGCTAAAAGATGTGATAAATGCTCTGAACCATGAGTGGGAATAATATTACAGCAGGATAAACTGCATGGTCTATATGATCAAGGATATTTAAACCTGTAACAAGCTCAGCTGCTGCTTGTCTTAAACACACAAGCGTGACACGTAGAGGCTGATTATCACATATTTACGCAGCGTGAGAACTGGAATACCTGGAGATGTACGGATAGCATATGCTGCCTGAAGACTGCTGGGAACTGTGTTCCTTTTATCCATATTGACTATTTCTTTGGACTATTTAAAGTGAATAATTATGCTATTTTATGTAAGTTTCTGCAGAGTTATGTTAAGTAGCTTCTCTAAACTTTCAGAGAAGCTACGCAGTCATGTGAGGATGCTTAAATTATCCTGACATGACTGTAATTACAAAACCATATGTTTTCCTTCAAATATGCCAGATTATGCATTTTTCGCACTTGAAGTACAACTGAATAATGCATCCACAAGCAATTGAACATAAACTTTCAAACTAATTTTTCCTCAGAAATGATTTAAATGTGCAATATGTAATTTTCTGCAGCCAAGAGTCTCTCCATTAAAACAATACTTCTCTTTTCTTCTTCCAGAAATCAGTTTTTCTCAATGATATTTAGAGGGTTGATGAAGGGGCTTGGCTATTATCTTGGAATATATAGTTAAATACAAAAATTATTTTGTATAAATGAAGTAATAAACGTAATAAAAAAAGTATATTTTTTACAACTGCACCGCTGAAGCATGTGCAAAGCAAACACTCAGTGTTACTTTGACTAGAGGTACAGATTTCTCCGAGTTTAAACATTGTTGTGTATATTTGGGACAGTGAAAACAGATGAGTTCATAAAGTATATTTTGGAATTTGAGTTTAAATATTGCATAATTTTTTATTTATTTATTTGTTTCACCATGGCCACCGGGGGGGCTGCAGCCCCCAGAGCACCCCCCATTCCCTACAATGTGCTTTATTGACTAAATTGGAATGAACAGAACATTCAGGTTACATAAGCTGCAGTAACTTACCAACAGTCTTGACGCTGACTGTTTTGGTGGCTGACTTCTCTCCAATCATCTCCCAGTTCAGCTCTGGTTCAGTGCCAGTCTGAAGCCACTCAGTGGCTGCGCAGCGGTACTCGCCCTCATCCCCAGGTAAGGCATTATACAGGGACAGAGTGAATGTGTCAGCCATCATCTTCTCCACACGGATCTCCCCGTAGCTGGAGCGCTCCCTGTAGGAGGGACTGTGCCACACAGTGCCGTCCCGATCAACAGAAGCCACCTCAACGGCCGGTCCAGTTGCCAGTTTGTCTGTCCACTGCCAGACAACAGACAAGGGGCCTGTAGTGGACTGGACCAAGCAGGATAGCTGGATCACATCCCCCTCTAGGACCTCTGAAGAGTTGCTGGACAACGACACTGTGATGTTGCTCTCTGAGAGGGTAAGAAAAGAAAGAGAGAGAGGGAGAGAGAGACAAGGAGGTCAGCACGAGACACATGAAAGGAGTTAGAAAAAGTTCCCCGAAAACCTCAGGTCCTTCTCCACGCTGAATCCCAGAGACAACAAGAATCACATTTTCTGTGTTAAAACATTCAGAGAGGACAGGAGGCCAGGGGCAATAAAGCAAATCGCTGAGCCTGGTCCCGAGAGTGCAGCAATACACAGCCCTGTGCAACGGCTGTGCATGTGTGTTGGGATACATGTGTGTATGCGAGCGCATGGGAGAGAGGACCACAGTGAGGTTTTGTAACTGCCCTCGGGCACATCAGAGTGACAGCCATAGAGGAGACCGTGGTGAGTTTGTGTGGATTGAGATTCTCTTTCTGAACCCTGTGTGGCTTGTTGACCAAGTCCACACAGGCACAAGAGAGAAGGCTCAGATCACAGAGCTCAGCAGCACTTCAGAAGCGGAGGATAAAAGTCTTTACTGGCTCTTCCTCTCTGTTTTTCTGCTTTATCTCAACTCTCATCACTTCGACGTCCATCAAACATCATGAAGCTCTGGATGACCCAAAAGCCCTCTTTGCCCCGTGGGGCCAGGGCTGCTGTCTCTTGGAGATGTGGCTTAAGGTTTCTCACTTTTTTTTTCTCCCCTCAGGCCAAGCTCTGCTGCTTTCCTCTCAGTTTGCAGGCCCTCCTAATAAGCATGAGCTCTCTGGGAATATGGAATAAACTGGCTTCTTACTTCTATCACGCTCAAATGAACAAAGAAAAGCCTTCATCCTTTTCCTTTTCCTTTCTGTCTTTCATTGAAGCAGCTTGATAGTTTTTTCCACAGCTAAGAACATATTGTATTCTACCACTTTTTCACACTGAAGAGAGGATTGTAAGACAGTTATACAAGCAGATACACACACCCGCCTTCCTATAAAACTGTCTGGTTTCCAGAAAGCTTTTTCTTTCTTTAACTTTCCATCTCTCTGAACTTTAATCTTTTAATTTCTCCCCACCAACTGCTTCTGCCGAATGTATTTTCTCTCCATACCAGTCAATCTTAAACTTTTTTTCTCCTACCGCTGCACCCGTCCTTTCCATCTGCATCACACAGATTCAGTGTGGCATGTGAGCTCTCTCTCCCTTTCTCATTGCAAAGGTAAACTCATCCATCAACACTGATTTGTCAGAAGTGTTTACCTCTGATTTTCCTTCGCTGTCACCTCTGCCTGCCTCTGACTCATCAACTTTAACCCCTGTCCCACCTTATTACCAGCTCTCACCCCATCCCACCAATTAGACTGATGAAGCACATCTTGAAATTGTGTGTGTGTGTGTTTGTGTGTGTGTAAGAAAGCAGGCAAGAGGGGGCACTTTGTGCATCACATACATGCCTCTGCCCGACCACTTCTGCTGTATTTCATGGAAGTTCTCCTCCAATAACCATGGCCATTATGCTGTGTAAACCCTATAAACATCCTTTATGGGGCATTAAGGTCTTTTGTTGGAAAAACAAAACCTCCCATACAGAGAGATTCCCTGGAGACTGCTGCAGGCTCGGGGCCATTGTTTGGGGCTGATTTAGCAGGGGGTGCAGAGCGGTCAGGATAAGGTAGCACTGGCTGCTTGAGAGGAGATACTACTCTGTGGTTATTATGTTTTATTATGCTGCTAGCAGCTGGCTCCACACACTGTCCCAGTCCTAAGAGACGTGGAGGTATATAGAGAAGAGAGGATGAAGCAAATGACCCAGACTAGTGGAGGGGCCTTTCACTGCTAACACTTGGACAAAGAAAGCTATCATATCCACCAAATTCAGCCAAATTAGTTCTTAAGCATGGTTCTTGGCAACTTGGTGATAACTTGCAAACCGGCCTGTGTTTCCACCAGTTTGGTTTGCAACCATTAATCAAGGATATGTCACCAACAGAGGGTGAACACAGGGTTCATACAGTTTGTCCAGAGTCAAATTTCAGCACTTTTCAAGCACTCTCAAGGTGACAAAGCCAAAAATGTCAAGACTCTCTAAGGCTTTATGATTACCTCAGTACCTCCAACCCATAGCAATCTTTATTTATTTTATTCACACACACTTTACTTAACCAGCTATTTGGACAAGCTTTGATTTGTAATTCTGAGTTTGGATCAGAAGGATTTATCAAAAAATTAACCAGCTCAGCTGTCTGGTGTGAGACAACAGGAGACAGCAAGCAAATAGAGAAAATTGTTTCATTTTAAAAATCAAAAGATTTTTGGTTTATATGAGTGATTGTATAGATGAGACACCAGATTATGTGTATGAAAATCAAGCAGGATATAATTAAAATTCAATCACATTCCTAACATTGGAAACATAATGACGATACATTAGATTTTCAAAACTAGACACAAGACTGAAAAGTAGTTTCAAGACAACAGATTTTGCCCTTAATTTCCTGTGATCTTTTGTTTTGTTATGGACATTCATGGATGACCAGAAGTCTTACACGATTATATCTCCTTTCAATCAGCAAATATGACATTACTTTTTGGTTGTAGCTCAGTTTCAGGCTCCAAAACATTCGATTTTTGGTTAAAATGCTCAGAATAGTTCAGACATAGGTGTCCAAACCACAACAGAACCAGTTCCATGTTGGTAGAAAACTCTGACAGGGTTGTGAGAAGGATTTTGACTGTCAATTTGCATCGATCAGCTCCAAGTCTGACACAACCCCACCGGCCAGCCCTGCTTAACCCAGCTGAAGAGGTCTGCCCCAGCAGAACACATTAATTTAGCCCGGGGAACCACTTAGAGTGCCCTGGAGAGCTAGGCGCCTTTCTCTGCTTCTTTTCTCTCTCCACGCTTTAATTTCATGGCTGTTAGCTCAGCCTCCTTGAGTCTGGACTCTTCTGCTCTCCATTATCCTACTATAGTGTTACCCTCTCCACCCCCCCCCACCCCCCTCTGTAAGTCAAGGAAATGGGAAGGACCATAATGCTGCATTACAAGCCCTTAGCAATCCACTCAAACAGAAAATACATCAGGAATAAGAGTAGCATTATCCTTTTCCCCTCTTGCTCTCAGTTTACAATAGAGGCTGTGCAGCTATCTGTTATAGGCCACCTTGGAGAAAGAGGGAGGGGGAGACAGAGAGACAGAGGCTGGAGAGGAGCACAGCATGACATTTCATACTGCCTACATGAAGATAAAACTGTTATTATGAGTCGCTCATCGTTCTTAGCGTAATTGACAACTAAGGACAAGAAGACTAAGCCAGTGGCCTCGCGAACAGATTATTACTCACTGAGCGGCTGGACTGTGATCTGGACATTGCGGGACCTCTTGCTGCGGTCGATGAAGTCTCCCGTGGGTGTCTTCTCTCGCTCTGTCACGCGGCAGATGTATTTCCCAGCATCTTCGGGGCGTAGGTGCTGCAGCTTGAGCAAGTGCACGTTGGGGCTCTCTTTACGCACCGTCATGTGGCCAGCCGCCTCGCGTGCAATATAATCGGGGCCCAGGACAGGCACGGCACTGGGGCCCACCACGGCCACCGGTGAGCTGCTGAAGACCCACGACACCGAGAAGAATCGCTCTGGGACGTTCTGGGCGTCAATGGTGCAGCGAAGCTCCAGCGGCTCACCGGCCGTGAAGGACCGTCGCTCCGTGCTCACCTGGATGCTGAAGTCCCGATCTGCGTAGGGGAAAGAGGAGACAATCAAGGTTAAAAAGATGTCTAGGAGAACAATCAGAAAAAAAATATGTCAGCTGGTTGCGAAAAAGTTATGTATGGCATGGGAAGAATCCAACGATATAACTGATGTATGACACAAAATAAGGAAATCTCCTTTTGAACATTGCACATCCTTGTGGCTTAGCAAGATAAGAATTTTATCCAATACCAGCAAATGTACAAAAGCCTTGAATACAGCACTGGATTTTAAATACAGCAGCAGAATGAAAAGAGCGTAGGTGTGGGAGAGATCTCTTCAAGGAGGTGATATTTGTTATGTTCCCAAACAACTTTTCTCTGATGTCTAAAACAAGAGTGATGTGGAAATGTGGGCTACAATTGAAATGCAATACACCGCTGCCTTTACTTAATATCCACAGTCTGGGAAGCTGAACCTGCACGCCGGTAGAGAGTGTGAGTGAGAAGATTGAGTGGGTGGGTGGCAGAGGTGGGAGTCGAGGTGGTCAGGAATAGGTGGGGGCAATAAAATAACGCAGCAGGAGAAAGGGGAGGGAGAGAACAGAGACGGGAGAGGCTCGGGGTCACAGGGTGCATCACTCCGGTAAAACGCTGATCTTTCAGCGAGCTCTGCTCTCTCTCCCCCCTTGGTTTCACCTCTGCAATAAAAAACACATCTAATTAAAATTCTCTTCAGCAGTCTGAAACAGAGTCAGGCACTATCCTCCTCCTGCACAGTCTAAGACAGAGCAGACAAAGTAAACACAGCCACTGCTGGCTCTTCAGCTTGGACACATCACACTTGCTGTCTGCGCATGTGCGGCTA
The DNA here is from genome assembly GCA_028566105.1 of Hypoplectrus providencianus. NCBI lineage: Eukaryota > Metazoa > Chordata > Actinopteri > Perciformes > Serranidae > Hypoplectrus > Hypoplectrus providencianus. The sequence continues at coordinate 15,451,366 of JAOWBC010000002.1, read as the reverse complement.
TGTGTGTGTCTATGTCTGTGGGTTCAGTTTTATTTGCTGTATTAATTTCCGGATGATGAGCACGGTATGTATCAGAGACTGCTGCTTTGCCTCTCAGTGAGGTGGTCGCCCCGAGCTGTAATTACAAAGACTTTAAACAGACTTCCTGAGAAACACACTCATGTGGAAAAGTTCAAAGCCTGCCGTTGGTATAGAGCTCGTTATGCTGGGAAACATTGTGGTGGGAGAGACTGGGGCATTGTTTACACATACACAAACATGTGAACACACACACACACACACACACACACACACACTAAATATTGACATACAAACACATATAGTGATCTGAGTGCCTTTTATTTAAATATAAACAGCATATATATCACAGTAGTCTAGGTCTTAATGTGAAATACTTATTCAATGAACATTAGAACAAGATTTCTTAAATTATAAAATCAGCTTTTATATAACTGTAATTATATAATATATATATAATAACTATCTGCAGAGACAATGCACATAAAGGCATAGGAGTAAAGAGATAGTGCTTGCTGCACCTACAAAAGGGCACCCATACACTGTATTATGGCATTTGAATGAAATTAACTGTGAAGGAAGGCGAGCAAAGCTAAAAGGGCTGTGACCCAAATTGAGCTCTATTAAGTCCTTTTTATTGAAAGAGTTCAACTGAAAGGATGCAGATGTATGGAAAAGAAAAACAGCCTCACAGGTGCATCGTGTTAGTTTTTTAGAGCTATTTATCTAAAAGAAAGAGTCCTAAGTAGAGCTGCATCAATTAGTTGAATAAATTGAATAAAACCAGACAGTCCTCAATATAAAAAGGTCCCCCCTAGGTCAATTGTACAGACGCTTTAAACAGCCCTTATTGATGTTTTTAGTTATTGTCAGAGTTATTAATTATAAAAGACTTGTAAAAGCAAAGAGGGAAATGAGGATACAGAGTATAAAGAGCGACACAGTCCGAGATCTAGCCTGTGTCAAATACTACAGTTCATGTATAAGTTTCATGTAAATGGTATATTATTCAAATTTTTTGGTAAGTTGTCATACAAACCTCTTCTTGAGAATATGGTGGTTCCCAATAAAAAACAAGAGTGGGTTTAAAGTTACTGAAATCATGTTGTAACTTAACTTCCTGTAGTTCACTCAGCTACGTAAATATCTCACTTCCAGCTGCTACATCAACTTATTTTATTGTTTAAACCATTGTTTTAAACATCTTCCAAGCATTTTTTAATCTTAAACTTAGGGAAGTAGTTTTGTTTCTTGAAACGTATAGAACTGCAACTGTTTGAACAGCATCAACATTTAGGTATAAAAACATGTTTGGTTATATTTGAGGTAGCAACATTTGTGGTCGTATGGTTTGGAGAACTTGCTGGATAAAACATACCATCTAAAAGAAAGTACACAGGGAGAGTCTCAGTGTTTCACGTCGAATCACATTTTCTGTGCAAATGTTAAATCAGCGAATGTATAAAATGATTGGTCGATGATTAAATTAATGGTAAGTTACAGCCTTATTTCTAAGTAGTGCTAGCAGAAGGAAGTGGGAGATGGAAAAAGTCTGAGGGAGGGAAAAAAATATGCAGTGATGAGACATGACTGCAGAAAATGAGAGGTGATGTGAGAGTGGCGAACAAGGGAGGAGGTGAGAGAAAAGAGAAAGATGGTAGAAACCGAGAGCGAAAGGTACATTAGGATTCTGTCCGTTGCTGCTCTCTCTGATGCTGGCTGTGGGTGATTAGCTTGTGATGGGCCTGTCTTGAGATCCACTCCATCTTTTATAATAGGAGGCTAATGGAGGGGCTGCTCCATCTCCTTTCTAAAAATTTCTCTCTCTCCGTCTGTCAGATATGCACACGGACAGGTGCAACATCAAATACAAGATTCAGCCTCAAGGTATTCGAGTTGTGCACGCATCATGCAATAAGTGGAGTACACAAGGAGAAATCAAAATGAATACACGCACGAGCTGGAACACTCAAGAGCCGCACGAGGCAGCACAAGTCTGCTGTATTCCCTTTGTCACGTAACAACACCTCCATCTATTATAGATTACACAGAAGACAGGGAGTGACGGAGGGTGCTGAGAGGGGAGCTCTTTGAGCCTTTTGTCTCCTCCCTGAGGTAGCAGAAACTCATCTGACAAACCTGCTTTACATCTGAGCTTCTTCTCTCCTTCTCATCCACCCAGCACTATCTGGGGCACCATCAACTTGTATTGGTCCAGAGCGGATCTGATGCTTAATGGAGAAAGGCAAAACGATTCCACTTTGAAGTGATTTACTGGCATGAGACACTCGCCACTGCGTGCTGCCTTGGTAATTGAGCTAATGTCAAAGCGGTTTATCACCCATCTCCATGGCCCTTTCTTGGAAGCATACAAAGAGATGCTTTATGCATGTGGAATACAGAGCAGCGGGTGTGATGGGTGCAAGTCGGGTGGGAGGTTATGAGTACATGTGAGGACTCGTAAAGCCGTCTTTGTTTCTGGTCGATCAAGTCTCGAGGATGACAGATCAGTAGATCATTATCTTAGAGGACTGCTCCTCAATCATCCAACCCAACAAACTCTTTCTGTCTCACACTTGTCTCATCCGCAACCCTGTGTCTCCCCGCCCTCCGCCTTCCCCTTCCTCCCTGAGATCATAATTCCCTTCCTCCCCTCCATTAGACAATCCCCTCCTTCAGAGTTGGCAACCAAACTAAACCAGCACGGTTTCTCCCACTAATGCACTCGAGCACAAACAAGAATGGTGTAATTGTTGGCGAGGAGTAATTGAAAAAAAACATTCTTGGCTTCTGATTTCTGGGCCACTCGTTGCCTTGGAAATTGTATAAGAGGAAGTCATAGGTCTCCCCCCGTCAAACACCCACGCTGCTTGGAGCTAGTTAAATTATTCTCGGATGTGCTTGTAATGTTGCCCATCAAACAGACACAAATACAAAAGTGGGGAGTCTGTGGAGGTTTGGTTAAGCCCTTTTTAGTGAGCTAATGAGCTTAGTGTGAGATACTGATCAGCAATCAGAGGAAGCCGGCCCACATGCGTGCGTGTGCGTCTGTCAAAAGGACAGGGGGGACCTAAGAGCAGAGCAGCATCTTTACCCTCTCTCCCCCTCCCCCCTCCTTTGTAGCTTCTCTCTACTCACCAGTGGGCTGAATGCGGAGCTGGGTCTTGTCGCTCTGCTTGCGGGTCATAGCGAACCAGCTGCCATCTGAGTCCTGAATCCACTCAGCAGCCTGGCAGTAGAGCAGGCCCTGGTCCACGGGCTGCAGCTTGTGAATGGTCAGCCTGTAGGCCGTCGCGCTGGTTTTGTCCAGCCTTAGGTCCCCTGCGGCCATCCTCTGCCGGTACGGTCCCCCGGAGCGCAGAACAAAGTCCCTTGACAAGGTGACCAGCTCCTGGGGGGGAGCGGCTGCATCCTCTGGGGAGCGCAGGTACCAGCCCACAGATAAGTGAGTGTGCTGCACTGTGGTCCGAGACACCTCGCAGGTCAGCTGTAGTGTGTCCCCCTCCACCTTGGACAGAGTCTGGGCTGGAGCCGTTACCGTCAACGAGTCAGCGATGACTGGAAAAGAAGGACAAGAAGTGTGAAAATTAGCACTCAGAGTCAAGACATGTGGAGGCTACTTGAGGTGACATGGCAGGTAAAATTACTCACTCTATAAAAATATTATTTCATCCCTTAAAAGAATAATTTTGCTTTTTCTGAAGTGGACTGGTATGAAGTACTTATTCATAATGAGTGTATTACAGACAGGAGATGGCAGTTGGCACTCCCCCAGTTTGGAGAAGCGGGCACAGAAGCTGAGTAATGTACTTTCATGGACGGAGGCAGCAGCATATTTTAACCCACCAAGAAAATGCCCACATGTATAAAATCCATATCAGTATGAATGTATGCTATATTTAGAGTATTTTCACTTGAACTTCCCATCAGACAGCTTTTTCTGACAGGGAACTGAAGCCATTATTGATGCATGATTTCGAGCCACCAGCCTCCTTTCATAAAAGTAGTAATTGTACCTCACGGAGAATAAAGTTTCTGGTCTACTGCTGCCTTGTTTGGTTAGTTTATTTTATTGTTGGTGAATCTGAAGCTGTTAAAGCACAACAGTCCAACAATAACAGATGCTAACTAACCAACTGAGACAATGGAAAGCCGGCAGCTCCATTGTTTGGTGAATAAAGGTAAATTTACTGACTCTGGTGGCTTTGAAGAGAGTGTAGGTTGAGGCTTCTGTTTCTCCTGCTTTAAGTGGTAGAAATATTATAAATTTAGTGTAAACTTTAACTGATATGGAATTGTTTTTAGATGGTGACATGACATATTGTTGCTGCCCCCATCCGCAATAGCACATTGCTTAGTTTTCATGTCTGTACTTCTGCCTGTTTCTCCAAACTGGAGGTCTGCTGACTGTCATCCACTGTATGTTATACACAGAGTATGAATAACTCCATTATACGACCGCAAACTATCCTTTTAAATGCATATGAACTCTGTATGTCCAAAGGAAAATCTCAAACAACATGAAATGTTGTGGGAGTGCTGGCCATAACAAAGCAGACTATTTTTTGATTACGCCTACTATTATGGAAGTGAAAATAAACAGGCTTTCTGCTGTAAGTGGTTCAAAATCTGATTTAGTCCCCGGCGTGAGGGAAAGGTGTTAATGCAAGCAAGCCTTTGTTGTGAGGTGACTGCCCTCTATTTCCTCGTCCATCTATGACTTTCACATGTCATCATGCACTGATGACATTTCCTCTATCTCACACAGCCAGGCGCCTCCAGAGACCCCCCTGGCACTTCTTTCAGACTGATTATATCCAATTTGGTTCTGCCACTGCAAACATAACAGCTCCACGCTGCCATCTTAACAGACGCACTCCTTCGTTAAACTTTTTTCCGAGCGCTTATTTTGATCACACATACTAAATATACAAGCAGCAAGTTAAAATTGCTGTAATGAATTCATCCTGGCCCTTCTATCTACAATACGGACGAGAACAGAGGACGGACTTCAAGCCAGATGGTTGGGAACAGCGGAGATGAGAGTCAGGTGCAGGGAAGAAACTGAGACATCAAGATGTGATCATTTCAGAGAGCAGGCTGGAAAAACTCCACACATGGACGGAAATAAACACGTATAGCTTTTAAAAGAAGCTAAGGAAGTATTTTTGGATATGTTCAAGGGCGCCGCTGTGTATCGGTGTATGTGTGCGGAGAAGAAAGAGAGGGATTGATAGATAGCACTGGACCTAAGATTTTTAAATATCAGGCATTAACGACACTAAAAGAGGAAGGTCGAAGGTCATGATTTTAAAAAAAAAAGGCCCAGTTTGTTACTTCTCTCTGCTCGATAATTACTGCAACGCATGACCTCTGCTTGAGGCTGCTTTGCCTACTTACAGATGCTGCAACCACACTCACAAACATGTGTATGTGCGCATATACACAATGCCTCAGAAACAGGAAATATACAATTCATGAGCATTCACAATGGACAGCAGTCAACCATTCAAGCTAGGCTGGGATAAAATGAATTGAGCAAATAATGCAGAGAGAAGCTTTCTTGCTTTTCCATGTGGTGACTGTGAGCCCTTCTTAGAAACCAGAAAATTGAAGTGCTTTGTATGGGTTTATGCTGGTGGAGTGCTTTGTCAAGATGTTTGGCTATTCAGGCTCTTAAGGGATTGTCATTGTGAAGACTACAAATCAGCATGTTTGAGGTCTGTGCTTCTCCTCAAGTCACCTGCTATGACTAAACATTGACGCCGAAAAGAGCCTTTGTTCCTGTAATCATTTTAAGTAGAGTGCCAAGAAATGGAAAATGAACCCTCTGAAATTACCTGCGTTTATACACAAAGTCAAAGTCACTTAAAGAGGCAAATGCACTCAATCCAAACTAAAAACATTGTGAACTCTTGCAGGAATGACCTCGAGAAAGCTACAAGTCAAATTTTCCCATTAGTGAGTTTAAATTGTAGTTACGTCTTAGTTGTACTTTGTTCTGTGCAAAACACAAGAGAAATTGTCATCGCTGACACTTATCTCCCTTCAAGCTGATTGGATCACATCATTCAAATCTGCTTTTGTATCCCAGATAAAGAAAGTTGGCGAGGAAGGATCAAAAGCCTGAGGGAGGGTTAAAGTTGTAATTTATGTTTCCGCAAGAAGAATAATGTGGGGGAACAATGGCTCCTATGAAACGGCTCCAGTGAGAAAAAACACACTTAAAAAATGCTTAAAAAATAACCCGATGACAATGTACGATGCAAATTACAACCTGAATTTTCTATTATGTTACTGGGACAATGCTCCATTAACATTTAAGACAAAGGGCTGTATTTTAATACAAAAAAATCTCACACTTTGTTTGGGTAATAAAGCAAAACAATAGCCTTACATAACAATATCCTTAAAGTGAAGCATGGAGCAGTGATCAGCGCGGTCTGTAGTCGTTTTGCTGCCCCTGGGCCTGAACGACGTTTACTCACTGAAAAAACAATAAGCTCTAAAATAATGTTTACAGGTTTAAGTTTCAGGGTGGCTGCCAATATTTGGATCCTTAAAGGGGACTTATTGTACTAATTTTCAGGTTCGTATTTGTGTTTTTGTTGTTACTAGCTTTGATGTCCAGGGAAGACATAGTTTTCCTCAGACTGAATGTGCCTGTCCTGGTCCCTGTCTCTTTAAGTCCTCAGGCCAGTCGGCTTAAACTGGCTTGCAAAGGTAGATAGAGCCACTGAGATAGGGGTGGTTATATTCTAATGACCCTGAATGTGGCACAGAAAGGGGACCCCTAATCTGATGGCTTGTCGAATCCCATGTTTTCTTATCTAGACAGTTCCCAACAACTGAATGGGATTGCTTATTTCACAGTTAATGTGGTGTTAGGGCTTCAAGATACCTAAATGTATGTGCACAAAAGTGACATTTCATTATATTTCCCTTTTAAACTCAACGCAAAAATATATGTGATCTGAGTTTTCCACAAACACAAAACAGAAAAATATGTTATTAAGCACCCAGCCAAATCTGAATTGCCAAGTGTAAAATGTTTTAAAATAGGAAAAAAGAAAGAGCGGCATTGTCAGCTCTGAGATGCTGGGGACGTGTCCGCTGAAGGTCAAATCTGATATGCAAGTTCTCCAGCGACTTTCTATTCAGCTACAAGGTCGTTACCACCAACCGAAGACACTTACTTCGATACTTTCAGTAAAATGCTTCATTGGTGCAAATGTGGGATAGTACATCAGACATTGTATTTTTCCTTTGCTAAGACCGCTGACGTGTTAAAATGAGCTTCAGAAAACAAGTAAAGGTACACTGATAAAGATATTCATAGAGTATTGGTGTCAGAGTTTTGATGAGGTGTGTCACCGAGCCATGATTTAAGACCTGCCCAAAAAATCCTGACCACTAAAATGGAGAGTTTAATGGTAATGGTTTAACTTCTAAATTCAGTCATATATAGTTTCAAGTCTTTTTACATGTTTTACTTTGACTTTTTCACTTTTGACTCATACAAATCCGAGTATAGAAGATGGGAGATGTAACACAAAACAGCATCAAAACACAGTGAAATGATTAATACTACTAAACGGCTTACCACTCGATCAAAGTGTCAATTTTGGTCTCGGATCAAATAAGATTTTGCAACATCGACTAAAAAAATTGCTCATGAACACGACATTCATGAAACAAATAAACCGTTTGGTATTAGGAAATGGCTCAAAATGCCACCCTCATTACTGTAAAGAAAGGTTTAAATATCTACTAAAACCAATCAGTCACTTTATTCTGCAAACTTTGTTATTTTTTAATGTGACTGTCAGGCAAATCAAGATTGTCCATGTTTGTGTATTTGAGGAACCAATCTTTCCTAGGATCAAATTTTCCGACTAACTTATGCATAAAAGCAGAAAACTCAGAGGGACCGACTTTATTTTTAATTGGCACTTTAAGCAAGTACATACAGTGCTACATGCGTCTCCGTGTATGTGCTCGTGCGTCTGTGTGTGCCAACATAAGTAAAATTGAGAGATGGGGATTGCGAGTACAGAGAAACAGACACCACTAATGAAACAAACGGGGGGGAACAAAGGCAGCGAGATCAGAGAAAAAAGATAGGAGGAGGCGGAGAGAGGAGGCTTGACATCTGGTTATTGGAGTTTAACAAGACACTCAAAGAAAAAAACAACGATAAAACAGAAGTGGCAGGAAAAGAAAGTGGGTAATCAGGTGGGTCAGACGCAGCGCCACTATAATGAGAAGCTGCATTGTAGAGGTGCATACAGTAAGTCCGGACAAAAATAAACAGCCTCCTGCAATAGTTTGAAGGATCTTAAAAATACTGACAAGGTCTAAGTGAATATGCCCTCTAATACACTTCTCCATTACCTTGAGTGCTTGATAAACAGTCTAGCAGCAAGGGAGGCAGATGGTATTCAGGGGCAACAATAAATCTATTCTGTTGTTTTGGTTTGTTTGTCTGTTGCATGATAAAACGACTAACATGGGAGTCTTTGTGGGCTCGTATGAATGTTTGTGTACCGAGGCTTCATTTATTACAGGTTTAGGCTCAGCAATCAAACCCTCCTAATAGTCGCAACTGCTGGGTAATAATTCCTCAATATTACCATTTACTAACTTTCAGTGGAATCATAATCTCCAGTTATTGTTCAACAAACACGTGTTGTCGAAATAAATCTTTCTTAGTAATTAAAAATAAACAGGACCGGTAAGTGAGGTTTTACAGATGTGAACGCTTTGATAGGGCATTGAGCTGTCCATCTGTCAAACTGCTGGACTTGTCAGGATCATGTTTTGTTGTGCACATTTAGGATTTTATATTCAAAAGACCTCTCATGGTTTTGGTGATTCACAATGTTTTATTTCTCATTGACATTTTATACCATCATTAACTGCCGCTGAGTCATAAGCATGCAATCATTTGCATAAACTCATGTAGTAAAAGGTATTTCCGGCAATAGGCTAAAAACAGACCTCAGTCAGTCTGTTGCAGGCCACAGTTTGGCCAACGCTTTTGCACTGACCTACATAGAAAGATTTGTTTTGAACCAAAGCATCTGAAGGTTAATTTGATTCCTGATATGTAATGATACGATACGAATACATTTCTGCTTCGATTATCTTCGCCGGTGTAAGAGAGCAGAGAGGGATGACTTGAGGGAGACTCCTCTTTCTCTTTGGGAGGGAGCAAGGAGACGCACCTGGTGGAGATTTACACTAAATTGAGTTTCTCATTTTATGATGTAGTGCAACAGTTTAATAAGCTTTATCTGCAATATGTGTGAACTGGAGCCTGACCCATATGGGATTTTTGGGACAGATTTTTAGAGGGGGAAGATTAATCGATAACCAATATGGTGGCCAATATAGCAATTTTATCAGCTGTAATGAAATGAGACTTTTTTTTTTTTTGAATGTGAATTGCTTTTTTCACCTTGACAAATGTACCCGAAGAGCTATTTTCTCAAAATGTAATACATAATTTACGATTTAATATTATTATACAATAGTACAATAGATTAAATTGTCAGCCAGTTCTCTAAAAGATAACTGAGAAAATAAAGAATAAATAGGAATAAATTGAATGGCTAAATAAACAGCATTACTGTTCAGTGTCAGTCAGTTGCTGACAGTGTAAAAAACAAAGGAATAAACAGTAAGAGCGATCATGTTTTCTAAATCAACATTTTCTGCTTTATGCATTATGTTAAAAACGTTTTCATAACAACATATTGGACATCATACACACTGATAGACCTTTATTAGGCCAATATCTGCCAATAATATCTGTCACATAATAAATCTGTCAGGTTCTTTAGAAAATATTATTTTCTAAATACTCAGGATTTTAGCTATATCCCCAAGCCGTATGTTTAGTGGCAAAAAACAGGATCAAATCATTTCACATTCTGCCCTTGAAGGACCTGGCGATGGCAGGACCTATCACTCCGGCTCTCCGATCAACACTGAATGAACGGCAGCCTCGTGCAGACACACTGTTACCACAACAACACACCTACGCTACAACCTGCCGTTGCCATAGCAACCCTCCCACATGATGCTGGGGGCCTCTGAGAACAGCCGGGAGTTACTATAACAACCGTACCCCCACACTCGACACCAGCCCCCCCGTGGACCGACCTGGGGAACAGTGCAAAAACAGCAAGCTGATTCTCCGCATCAACACGCTCAGCCCGCTCGCCTATAGAGATATTTACCACTTTGACTTCATCTAAAGGTCCTCTGGGCCAATCAGATCTCTACGCAGACATGTCTGGGTGGCAGAGCCAATGAGATAGCACCAGCCAATCTCAGCATTTCCAAGGGTCAGACTGAGGTTGTAAACACACTGAGATCCTCCAATAGCCACAGTGACCTCAATCTGGGAAGGATTAAGAACAGGATGAGATGGCATTCTCTGGCAAACACACAAACACTCACACACATGCAGTCGCTCTCATCACTTGTGAGGACACTGTGTTGAAGATAGCCTTAAAAGACAAATGTGGGAATATTGTGTATTCCTTGTAGTGAACTAATCCCACAAAAAGACCAAAACCAACAATGAATTGATTCTAGTATGAATTGCAGCCAAGACCTCGAATGTTGTCCAAAATATATTACAGCACTTCAATGAGCCAGCTCCACTGGGGAACATGGTTCTTCATTACAGTAAACATGGGCACTGTGGTTTATTTTAAATCCTACATCCAGCATCCTACTTCAGTACATTCTCACTATTGCAACAAATGTGCATCGATTTGTGCTGAAAATATTCTAAACACAAGCATTACTTACTCCAGCCTAGGTAAGGAGCTGTACAAACTGTAGAACTACAGCTATAAAGATAGGCATTAGTAACAAGCCTGCCTGTTTTATAGAGCCACCTCTCTTCTTCCAAGCCAACCTGCATAATTAATTCATTTGTTAAGGATCGAGTTACGTCCAACCGTACACTTACTATTGTCTGTTAAAGGTGAACAAAACCTGCATAACTGCAAAAACAGGCCAGCAGGTTCTACATACCAAGTGCTGAGGTGTTGGTTGCACCTAACTGACCCCAACACCCTTGCCAGCAGCAATGTGGAAAACTGAACGTTCCATTAAATAGACAGTAATTTGACACCCGTGCTGCCTAATGAGCCCCAGTGATACATTCATGTGTAGAATTAACAGGACTTAGTCTCTGAGTATCTTATCTTGTGTATGTTTAAAGGCAACAAATATGAGTTTAACCACTGTCAATTTATATTTTGAGTTTCTGTAAACTGACAGACAATGTGTTTTTTTGTTTCTTTTTTTGTTACTTAGGGTTAGGGTTTCAACTTTTCTCTTTGCTTTAACAATTTTGCTACAGACTTTTTTCGAATATATAACATTAGATAACACAAGATAAATATATCTATTTATGATTGTTTTTACATATAATATGTCCTTTGTTAGTATGAATGTGTTTAGAGCTGAATATTACAGAAATATTCCTCAACCTGCAACAAATCCTAACCTAAACCAAAAACTAACTTTAACTGCAATAAAGAAGTTAAACACTATTGATACTGGAGTTTTGTGTCTACCAACACAGGATCACTTAACAGACGTTTTATCTTTACAATGTGTTTAATACAAACACACACACTTGACTGGGGTTCATACTTTGTTAAAACAAAACGCAGCCACTTTGCCGAGCAGCTGCAACATCTTCCTGGCTTATCTAAGTGTTATCACTGTGTTACCAAAGCGTAAACACTTGGGGAACTAGGTAACAAAGACATGAAAATTTATTTCCTAGCCACACATCATTCATATCTTTGGAGATTTTAATAAAAGTATTTTATTTCCCAAACCCACCTTGGCAAAACTGCCAGAGAAAGATTATTGCAGGGGATGGGATTGCCTCCTCTGCATTTTTTTAACCCTCTGAACCACAAGCAGTTCGAGGTTGATTTTGTTCCTGTCAAATTGTATTGTTTGTAAAGCCCTGCACCTCAACTGAAACAGAAAAACCATGGCTAGAAGAAGGGAGAACTCAAAAATGCCCTTTGTAAGGTAGAACACAGTTGAAATGTAGTCGTCATGAATTATAAAAAAAAAAAGCAAGTTGGATTTCTTGATAATTTATGATACAAGAAATGGAATCTATAAATACTATGTTTTCTAAGGGCTCATAAATGTTACTGATATTTGAAAACAATGGGGGCAACCCATATTTAATAGTAATGCTCATGTCCTCTCCTCTTGGCTCTGTGTAAACAAGCTGCACTTAAACTTTCGCTGAATTTTCATGGCTTTCCAGAATTTGTTTGCTATTCATGTGTCATGATTTGTACAAGGTCGTTGGAAATTTGAAATTCCACCACTCACTTCAGTTATTACAGTTTTGGCTATGGTGAATAGTAATAAAATATACTTTCCTTTTAAGCCTGCCACCATTGGGTTCAGAGGGTGTTCAGTATTTAAAAAAAAGAACTTTCATTTGCACCAATGCATAAAACTATGCATGTGTTCAATCTGGTCCAATGAGCCAGTTTTGATTACCAAAAATTGAATAAATGCATTTGATTTAAGGACTGGAAGAATGTAATGTAATTTTCCTCACTTGTATCACATTTGTAGAGACTTGAATCTCGGAAGTACTCGCGATTAAAACATTTCTCACTGATGAATCAGGTAATCTTTCGCATTTTGAAATTGAGGTTCTTATGTGTGGATGTGAAGAAAAAATATATCTGTGTTGTTCTGCTTCTTGTGACTGACACAGAAGCTGTCAATCCTTTATAAATCTTTAAAACTACTCTCTTCCTGCTCTACCTCATCTGCAATTTTTGCTTTCATCTCGCTCCATTCCCGATCTTCCCCTACACTCTCAGCCCTCTGAAGCGAGCGACGGTTGTCATCCCTCAAGCTGGCCTTTTAAGTCCAGTCACACAGGGATAGAAGTGTGGGGGACACGAGGACACAAAAACGGAGGAAAAGAGATTTTGCAAAGAAGCATGAGGAGAAAGAGATAATTTATGAAGTCTGATCTGTACATTTCTGCATGCACCCACTCCTTTAGCATCCCTCTGAAGTTTGGGCTGTGGCTATTGAAGTTGCAGAGGCAGAGAAAGAACAATGGGAAATCAAATAGAAGTGTTTGTTTGTGCATTCACAGTTTTCACATGTAACTGTTTGCGGTTACATGTCTTTTAAAGACGGAACAAAAAAAAAAAAAACAAAAAAAAACAGCGTGAGAGTGAAGACCCAAACACCCGACGCTTTCTGCTCTCTGTTGTGGTCTCATCATGGGAGAAGATGATGATAGGAGGAACCGGAGAGATTCACACTGCCCTCTGGATGTTATCACTGCTGCGATTGTTCTGGCTCAAACAAGCTCACACTCTCCTTTCAACCACACAAACGGCACATGTATGCACCCACACAGAAGATAT
>JAOWBC010000002.1:15409542-15424340 GCA_028566105.1 Hypoplectrus providencianus | reverse complement strand
ACACACACACACACACACACACACACACACACACACACACACTCAACGCTGAGCTCAGCAGAAGCATGATTCAGCCACTCTTGCTCTGTATGTATGTTTAGCAGTGCACAGGCTCAGCTAAGAAAAATCAACACTCCTGGTCTTTGCCCCCTTTGCAAACAGAAACTGAATTTTGACCTTGAGTAGGCATTGCTTTGCAGATTTCCAGTTTAAAGTAGGGCCACAGTTTCATCAGGAGTACTATTTTTTTTTTCTCCACAAAATTGGAGTGAAATAAAATTTAGGCCATAAACATAATGAAAATGAAAAGTGTGACCGGAGAAATGTGGTATTTTGCCGCGGTTTGTTCTGAAAATGACTCGCAGAAACTGTTTCCTTCTTCCTTAATTGAAATTCCTAGGTCTCATCTCTAGCCTCTTCCTTCTGCCTCTTTCTTTCCCAGTCTCCTCAATTTGTGCTGGCTAATTGCATTTAGAACTTGTATGGCGGTTTGTAACTGCATTAACCTTAGGAGTCACATCAGGCAGAGACTATTTAAAACGAACCCCTATAGCGCCGGTTGTATTGTGGGTAATGCCTCGGGGAGGTGTAACCAATCACATTTGAGTCGAGAGGAAGAGCTCATCATTTATTGGTCACACACTCTATTCAGCATCGCCCCACTACCCATTTCCAATACTGCTGCTTCTGTCCCCATTCCTCTCTTTTTCAATTTCCTCATCTCTGCCTTTTCGCGCCATCCATCTCACTGCCTTTTCTTCAAAACCACTCGCTGCCAAACTTAATTTTTTCTAGTGTCACACATCTGAAGATGAACGTTTTCTTCCTTTTTCTTGTCCGGTGGCAGAGGATAACAGGAAAAGAACAGAATGCTTCAGTTTGAAAATTCACCAAGGCTTTGGTTCTCCAGATCCATTACTATATTACTACAGGACTGGGAATGGATGCCTGCTGCCAAATGCGGAGGCTAGTATGTGTATATCTGCCAGCATGGTGACTCCTATGGTGTTTTCTGGGATGGTGAGGGTATAAGGCAGCATCATAAGTAAGAGTAGTGTGATACTTGTCTCAGCAAGGGCTTGTTGTTCTGCTAGCTGTTGGACTTGCTCACACACAGGCTGGTGCGTAGGATAAGGACAACCATGACAGGCATATCAGGCTGTTGTCCTTTTCTTCTGCAATCTGATGTGTAGGTGGAAGTCAAACACACACACACACACACACATATATACATGTGCAAACAGGGACACAGAAACGCACACTAAAATGCAACAAACTGAGCTTAGTCAATCTCAAAGATCAGAGCATGGAGGTGTGAGCAGAGAAACTACAGGTGACCTTTGGCCTCAAACTGCTTCACAACACCCAGGTTAAATGCATGCCCTGTAAAACACTCGACCACAGAGAGTGGAGCAGAAACAACCACTTCTAAGTGTATGGAAAATAATAGCTAGAGTAAAAAACAATAAGGAAAGAAAGCTGTTTCAATTTAACTCTATTTATTTAGCAAGAGGGATACACTTGTCTCTGCATGGCTCATACAGACAGCCAGACTGTGGTGCCACTGCAGCTGGTAAAGGTTAAAGGATAATGCTTCCACTGTGTTATCTTTTTTGATTGCTGTTATCAAAGACAAAGCAAAAGAAAATTGGAATGTATCCAAATGTTTCATGCTGCTTTAAAACTGCCATTTAAAAACACATTGGGTATAAAGGAAAAACGCTACTCCTAAGCATTTGTCAGTCGAGTAAAGCCGTGGAAACCACCTTTCAGCTCTGAATTTGGTCTCCACCAACTCCTTGCTAAATCCCAAATACTTGCCTGCACTCAAACTTTTGTATCTGTAAATTCCTCTGGGTTGACTGCTTCCTCTGGCATCATGCATGAAACAGGTTCAAACAGAATCAAAACCAATCATTGCCACAGGGGAATAAAAATTAGCCAATCAGCACCGGGGGCGGGACTAAGGCGCTGAAGGTTTTGTTAAGTGTTGTCAATCTGTGTGTTTACATAGCAGGCATGTCTTCTCAATCGGTTAATTGAACATCACAGTGTGGTTTTACTTCCCTCCAGTGGTGTACTCGCCATCTGCCCTAATTTCCAAAATTATTTAATTATTTTATCCCCATTAAGGTTAGCAGAGGGCTAAAGTGGAAGCTAACTGGCTTGGCTGACAGAAGTCTCTAGTGCTTGGTTAGGGAAAATTGAATCCCTGTCCTGCATGGAAATCGATGAGAGCGAATGCAATGTCAGGCTGAAGATGGAGGCGGGCTGTTACCAGTTGACAGATCTGTCAGACAAGTTAAATGCTCCACTATGTTTACAAGTCTCCAACTGTGTCTGTGAGTGGTTTGGTGCAGAGCAAGTAGTGTACAGGAGGATTTTAGAGTTTTATAACGGCCGACAAGAAACAAAGTTGATGGGACCAGTGAGACTGAACCAATTCAGTTGTGGGCTGTAAACCTATAACCTAAAATATGTGTTGAGCCTCTATTTAGGGCTGTGGAGAGTTGCAGAGGTGGGCGATAATTCCCTTTTGTCTAGGGAATAAATTAATAATCTTGAAATATTGGGAATTGAGCATTAGGCATCTAGGCCAATAATCCATTAACATACATCCTTATTAGCAAGTAAACAACTCTGCCTTCATAACACTCAAAATCTTGGTGGAAAATAACAATGAAAATGTCAAGTCTAACCTTTTCTGTATTAGAAAATAATGATTTTCTTGCATCTCTGTGTCACTCCCTGATTTAGTGCACATAATCCAGTATTTGTGCCATGATGGCCAATTATTCTTCTCACATGTGTAATATTACTGTGCTGCCTAAGGCAGTATTGGCACTCAGGGGCTGAGCGGAGCTACATTTTCATTTGATTAATCTAAGTTTAGTATCACAGAGGGTAAAAAAGACACGCACACACTTTCTGTCTACTCATTTCCTTAAAAAACAAAAGCATCCGTACAAAGCGAAGCAGGGATCATCTTTCCAGACAATCAACCACATGCACAGCAGAGGTGTCAGATACTATTTGACAGACAATGCAGCACATGAAAACACAACCTCACGGTATCGTGGAGAAATGGCGACCAGGTGCAGAAACCTCCTCAGGCTCCAGTTATTAAGTTCCACATTAAAAGCCTCTCTGCTCTTTGTACAGTAAGGTGACAATGGATGAAATGCATACTTGTGAGTGAGTCTTAATGCAGCACTCAGGACCCAGTTTACAGCTTGGCCTTCTATCCCAACAATTAACACTACAACGCACTAGCAGACACACACACTCAAACAGATATTCTGCCTATCTAAACTCCTTCCTCCCCTTATTTCCTCCACAACACTCCTCTGCTTCTGGTTGTCCTTTGACATCACCCTTGAAAGACAAGTATTCTCAAAGGCAGCATTAGAAAATGTTTTTTTTATATACACAGGAGCAAAAGCAAATTAGAGAAAGAGGCCAGGGCTGATAAATGGAGACAGACAGATGACAGAATGAAAGACAGGAGAACGAGGAAGAAAATGGGGATATGAGGGGGGGAGGGGAGGAAGGGCACTGTATTGTTTGCCCACAACGGTCCAAGGAGGCGTGCAGCTGCTGGGGGCTCACTGAGGGACTCAAGTGCACAGCAAAGAAAAGAGGTGAGGGGCCCGGCCGCGTGCCCCTGACCTTTGAAACTGGGTTAAGAGGTTAGAGACACAGAAAGGCTCAGATAACAGTCCCTCAACACCTCAGCTCACACACGGCTCTCTCACATGCATTTCTATAAATACTGCGAGCTATCAGCAGCGTTTTTTTACAGTGCCCTGCGCCTGAGCCCTGCCCCACATTCTGATCATGCTGCTCATACTAGAAAATGAAACTGCTGAGGTCCTGATAATAGCGCTTTTTTCATTGAAAAGCAAAGCCTTTTGATCTGTTGAGCTCACAGTAACTTTTGTTTTGAACTCTGAAACCCAATGCCAAGCTGTGTGATGACAAATGAATCCTCTCAGGGCAAGAGGATGATATATCTGCAGATAATGGATGTCCGCACCGCGACTTCCTCTTCCGCGTGCTGGTCATTGTTTGCAGTCTGATTAGAAACACAGACTGTTTACCTGTGGTCAACCAAAGCCTGCTCAAACATGATATCTCAATGCTGCTCGTACTACCAGCAGATTACAAACAGCAGATACCAAAATATGGCCCCACTGCCTACAGATTCTGACCCGAAAGACAGCAAAATAATATTAGTATTTCTTAGTTCAAAGTGCTGCATACTGAGAGACTCAGATACACACTGACTCAAATAACTTTAGAATTTTAAAGCAGAGCGTTTGGTTTGAACTTTGACCAAAGGAAGGTCAGCCATTTCGGGGAAAAGGCATGAAGTTATGAAAGGAATGGAATCTCCCTCTCTAACAGCTGTGGCTTCAGTGCTGCAGGCCTGTTGGATGGATCCGTATACGTCCCTGGAAGAGACACATCAGGAGGAAGCGGAAGACAGAAACTAATGCCACTGTTTGGAACAGTCACAGATCACGCCAACACACTGGGCGTGTTATTGAAACAGCTCTGGGCCAGGGAAGAATTCAGTAGGTGGGGGAGGGAGGTATGAGTCTCTGTGTGTGTGTGGGTGAGTGAGATTGAGCGAGATAGGAGAGAGCTTAGCTTTCCCCGGTCACAACAGGTGAGACTTTGTGTGAAACTGCAGTGCAACACTTCCACTCATCACACTCCTTCCAGAGAGTGCACAGATCACAGGTAGTTCTGGATAGCCTTGAGCTATTGATTTCTTATTTCTGACTGTCACTGAGTCAACTGTGATTCAACTACTATTACCTTAACAACAGATTGAGGTTCACAGCACACTGGACCCCCAAACTTCATGGGCCCCGAAGTTCAATATGTGGTTGGGAATTTGTTCTTAATATGAAACATTTAGGCAAACAATGTACTTTAAAAAAAAAGGACTTAAGTGAATGTCCCATTGTTTTTTTCTTTTCTTTTTTATAAATTTGTTTGCCGTCTTGTGTCAAAATTAGCTTTGATATCTTCTTAATTTAATTTTATTGAGTTATTATACTTATATTAAATTATAATATATTATGTGGGAAAAAAATATGTAAAATGAATAAAGCCTTGGAAATAATGCAAAGACTTAGACTGTCCTATCACTGATTTCTTACTTATTAGTTGATTTAATCAACAGGTCTGGAAAACTGTTTTTCCTCAAAGAAATGTGCAAAATACCACTCTAAATCTTGTATTTACCAGATATATACTCATTTGTCATCTGCATGAAATAAGCATAAAAAGTGTCTAATTCTATCTTATATCTTGGTATCATCATCTATCTCACTGCAATCAAAGCAGCCAATCAACCAAGAGGGGGCAGCTCTGGTAAAGCCTCTGAACTCATAGAAGCTGTGGTACATTGGCAGGGCATATTACATTAGCAGTGGCCCTAAAGGAAATAGCTCTGTGTTTGCAGGGTTAGACAGTTTACAGCTGATAAGTGAACGCCTGATTTATTCATTAATACAGCAACCTTTGACTGGTACTGGCTTTGTGTTTAACACCTTGATCAGATAGAGTTCTGATAGTTTTAAAGCCGTACGTGCTGCGTCACCTCATGAGTGTCTATGATAACATGTGGTTAATCTGTGCACACAGGTGGTGTCTCTGTACATTGACAGTGGATTTGTGTGTGTGCTTTGAGACTCACCGGTGAGGTTGGTGCGTGCGCTGTAGGATCCCAGGTACCGCCCGTCTGTGTTGGGTGTGTAGCACTCAAACAGACCCTGGTCCTTGGCCTGCACTTTGGTGATGTGGAGCATAGCCGAATCGCCGCTCAGCCTCTCCACATAGATCTCTTTATTATTGACCCTCTGGGCATAAACAGCGTAGGCATAGTTC
Organism: Hypoplectrus providencianus; assembly: GCA_028566105.1. Classification (NCBI taxonomy): domain Eukaryota; kingdom Metazoa; phylum Chordata; class Actinopteri; order Perciformes; family Serranidae; genus Hypoplectrus; species Hypoplectrus providencianus. The sequence continues at coordinate 15,418,439 of JAOWBC010000002.1, read as the reverse complement.
GGTTGAGCCGTGCTCACGATGCGGATCTCCCTGTCTGGCGCCGACGGCAGGTACATGGACCACTCAAAGTCCTGCTCCATTCCCTCTTTGTAGCCCGTCACGTTGCACAAGATGGTCACATGAGAGCCCTCAGTCCGTACCAGCGGTCCACTTTGCACCGTTACAACTCTCTGAGCCACGGCAACACCGGCTACAGAGAGAGATGAGGTGAGAGGGATGGGGAGAAAAAAAAAAAAGAAAGGGAGAGAGGAAAGAGAGAACATCAGTTACAAAACTGCATTTTAAATATTTAGCATGGGCAGAGTTTATGCACCCCACATCTCCCAGGAAATACAGAGGCAGCGTGACATGTGCAGCTGAGCGTTGTGGAGAGTGCTTACCGAGGTTGAGGTGTGCACATGCACACGCTCACACATTTTTTTCCCCAACACTGCTAACCACTTGAAGCATTCACAGCATCGCTTTTTAACAGCTGTCATCCAATCACGCTCACTGCTATTACACGCACTCACATGTTAACCCCTCACCGCACGGACAGCACGGCAGCTCTGTCACACTGGAGGAGAGAGGCAGCCGCATGGGAGTGATGGGAAAGGGCAGCCTGGGCTGATAAAACACACGTCGGCAGGGTTTGTGAAATGTGTCAGAGGACAGGTATTTTTGAAGTGGATAATAAACACATTTGACCAATTATTGTTTGCTCAAAATATATGAATAAAGGGCTGCAGGAGTGAGGTCTAAAGCACAGAAATTAGGTCCCACGTCTCAGATAGGCCTCTCATAAATAATTAAAATAACGATTTATCAATCTCAGCAAAGCTTATTGGGGTCACGTCCAAAAATAGATTGTTAACACAAGAATGTCACAAATATTTCACCCAACGGGACGTCATAAAAACAGCAAAATGAAACAGATCATATGTGGCGAAGGGTGAATTTGCATTTTTTATCCCATCATATTAATCTCAGAGAAAACTAATTGTCTTACAATGCCAATAATGTCATTAAGCAGAAATATTTCCAGTCTTCAAGTCAGTGGGGTTTTATAACTTGGGTTTTTGGTTAGACGCCTAAAATATGCGACGTGACGCTGCCAGATGGTTTGTTACACACAACCATCTGAGAAGCCATCAGATGGTTCTGTGTTTGGAAAAGGGCTTTCAAAAAATACTTGGCAAGTGATTGGAGGAGCCATCTGCCAATCACTGCAACATCACCCTTGTTGTTTTGAATGTGCCTCCTGTCCTTGGACTGGACATATACGTCATCTCTTCAGCACTGTACTGTCACTAAAAATCAATTAAGTCTACACAATAACACAGCCAAGTGGACACAAATGGTTTCCTTTAGACAACTGACATGCCAGTGTGTGAAGTTTAATTACACACATTGAAGGTGTATGATTAAAATGGCAACCAGAAAAACATAATTTCTTTTTATGTTCCATTGTCTTCTTTGTTCATTGAACAAAGCATTCAGTCAGAAGATGAAACTTTAAGCCATGTAGGTTTGTATCAAACTGACTTCAGCCTTGAACCTCCAGTGAACACTGATAATCACTGTTCTTTATGTTGCTATGTAGCCTATATTTAGGTAGACAGCATATGTGAATCCTGCCTCAACCCCTTGCATTCACACACACACACACCACACACACACACACACACCAAACACACACACAGCATTCACCATTCAGGGAACAACTACAAACATCCCTCTCATTGGGGCCGGAGACAACAGAGCACTAACACATACCCCCCCAAATCCAGACAGAGCGACAACTACGCTGTTTCCTGTCTGCACAAGCAACTGGGGATTGCAGCTGTGTTTGTGTGTGTGTGTGTGCGTGCATGTGTGTGTGGGAAAGTCGGTAAGATGTTGTGTCTGTGGGCACAATACTTGGCATTAATAATTCACCAGAACAGCTTTTTAACTTCGACATCCTCTATCCTGTCATAGTAACTTTCTCTTACACTACAGCCCCCACCTTTCGTTCACTGCTATTAGTGCGGGTCCATTTACGCCTATGTGTGTGTTTGTGTGTGTGTCCACACGTGAGTGTGCATGACTTATGTTCCTTCCTGTGCTTGGAGCTTCAGGTCTTTTGTCTTTCTGAGACACAATCCATTCATAAGCTGATAAAATCCTTACCAATCTATAATTTGCTACCCAGTATGTGGCCTCACTTGGATGGATTTCAGATCAGTCACAGAGGCATCCCAAAGTGGAAACTGATTAAATTAATAAATTGTTATGACTGGATTTCTCCTAAAAAGAGTCTCCTTATGACTTAGCAGGATATAAATCATAAAGACTCTACCCAGGAAAGAGCCAAATTTAAAATGAAGACATGTTCTTTAAGGTTGAAGAATCTCACTTGATCTTGTTACTCTTGTGCGAATACAAGTAATTTGATTTAGACAGAAACAGGGAAGTTGTTAACACTGAGTAGGAGGAGGCATTATGTTAACCTTAAAACCCCTGACGGTCTAAATTATTTTTCTCATCAACCTTGAACAGCGATTTTGAAAGATTTTAGTTTTGTTTAGCTTTATCTCGTGTGAGGCAGTTGTTTTTGTTAAATGTTCCAAGTAAGAAAAATATATAACAAATATGAAGCCACACATCATTATTTCAATCCCTTTCATCACTGAATTTAAAGAACAATTAATTTATTGTGATAGATACTATAATGGTGATGCACCTCTTATCCCTACACTGCAAGATATGTCCCGTTAGGAATACTACGAGGTCTGAATGATAAACAGAGTCAACTAATGCGTTCTTTAATAATTCTGTAGGCTGCTTAATATAATTTCCCTCATGCACACTACTTACATTTTTCATGTAGTCCTGCTAAATAATAAAAAAGCATCTCTGGATGCTTTCTTTACCCAGAAATAATAACCATAATAAAGAACAAACTAATTGTTTTGGGTATTCTTGTTTGTTTGGTAATGACAAAAAAGAAAACATATCTCCTTTTTTAAAAAAATCCCCATAAAATATCTGTCAAAAGCTGCGGATAAACATTATTTGCTCTCTTGTAAAGTTCCGTTTAACTCCAAGGAAGTTCTTCTTAGCAGCAGTTAATATGGCTGCTACCTTCTCGGTCTTCAACCCGCAACTTTGCACATCTCTTCCCACCTACACATCCTGCCCAGCCACACTGCCGCAGAACTGGAGAGCGTAACCTACCAAACATTTGGCCACTGGCTTTTGAAGTCAGTTAACATTGGAAATCCTTCCAAAAACCCTGGACTTAAAACGCGAGATTGACAGAAAGTCTATAAATGTGCTGAGTGAATGTGGCTGAGCATATTATGGGCTGCATTAGGTAAGAGGCAGCCATCTATTCTGACTCAGACTTCGGTTCCCTGTTCTTCTTCACTGTGATGTCAGTGTGCTAATCTGGCGGCACCCGGTCTACCCACATCCAGCTCAGATCAGGTCAGAGCCGTACAGCTGCATCACTGCTTCTCATGTTGCAGGCAGCTACTCATCCAGAACTGCTGGAAACATATTACTCATACATCCCCCTCCAAAAAAAACCCCATACTACTCATACTGTGTTGGTGCACTAAGAGCTTTCCTCCGCTCGCCTGTCTCCTGTCATCCTCCTGAAACAAGCTGCCTCCTTACTTCTGATTACTCTCACTCCCTTCCTGCATGCTTCACCCATCATCAATCCTTCCCTCCGTCCTGCTCTTCCACTCTCTCTCTCTCTCTTCCTGTCTCCTCTCTATGCCTCGCTTTTCTCTGCATCTTTTCAGGCAGGATTTAAGCAGCTCCGTGAAACTTCAAAGTGCCCATCGCTCTGCAGGCTGTTTAGAAAGGCTGACAATGACATACCAAACCCTGCAGACCTTCAACTGATCGCTCTATTCCACCACCCTTCCATAATAATCCTGTGCCCGCAACCTCCCCACTTCTTCATGTCTGGCTGCGCTGCCTCGATCGCCGAGTGCCCATATTTGCTCAACAAGGCCCCGGATTTTCTATTATTAACGCTCATCTCCATCTCTGCATACCACGGATGTCTTTCTCCCACCCGCCCTCACCCTCTCCGGCTTCATCTCCTGTGTCTCATCACTCATCTTTGCTGTCAGTCGCTTCCCAAACGAGCTTGTTGACTGGATGCAGGAAGCACGCGTCCTGTGTCAGATGATGGCGAACGACCACGGACAAGCTCTCCGACTGACCTTGCCGTTCGTCGGCTGGAGCGTACGCGGCAATGGGAGCAGATGACTCCAAACACACATACACACGCTCATACACACACACAGGGAAAGCTGCAAAGAGGATTATGCTAAGTGGAAGGGGGGTTAAATACTAATCCAATCATTTGTGGCCAGTGTCTTATTCTCAGTGGAAACAGCAGGGAGGCCAGTAGCATTCATGCCTACTCACACCATCACTCTTCTGTGACACATGATAATTATACACCAGGAAAGGTGTACAATAAGAACGCCGCAGGGTGTAAGTAATGTAGAGGACAGCGGTGTGAAGACGTGTGAATGTGGACATTAAAGCTGTCCATCACCTCCTCTCACTTTGCTTTGGTTCCTAATTAAACACACGTTTGTCCAGACAGAAATCAAAGGGAAAGTATAAACATCTCACACAGCTGTACCAAAACTAGATCTTTGAGCACTACGCCATGGATTTTCAAAAATAAACAAGGGTCTGTTGTGAGCGTGCATGTAGAGGTCACCTTGTGAGTTCAGAGCAACAAACACACAGTCTCACTGAACGAAACAGGAGCATCAGCTGGAGTTATTTCACATGGCTGTGACTAAGTAATGAAAGGGAGAGAAAAGAAATGCTCCATGTTTGGCAAATGATTTGCTGGGAATGAACACGTACAGGTGGCCGATTAATGATGCATTCACCTCATAAACCACAACACTGCTCTGCCTCATAGTAAATAAGTCTCTTTTCCAACCCCTGAAGATCTTTTTGAACAATGTATTCCCGCATAAAACACAAATGGTTTTTTGCCCTAAAAAGACAGAACAGTTTGGGTTATTTGACCTGAGATTTTGCCTTTTTCTGTTTATCTCATTGTGTGGGGTGCCTGTTTGGAAAAAGGTGATGTCATGGATATCAATGCAAAAGTCAGGTTTTACCAACAGTTTAATCACAATCTGTTTTCTGATGTTGCCCAGTTACTATCAACCAAATCTGGGAAACACTAACTAGTGTTGGGCATTGTGTTTTCTGAAACGGCAGAAGTGGATGAAATATCATGATAGATGGTGATGCCATGGATGCTAGGGATGTGTCTCGTCTAATGAAATGTGATGTTCTTTTGCCTGAAATTAGTACATTTAATGGCCTGTTAAAAAGTTTTCATAATTGTCAATAATTGTAGCTTTTTCTCTCTACTCTCTTTGTCCTTCTTTTCTCGTGGGTACATGCTGTCCAGAGGGGAATAAGCAATTTGCAACTATTAAAACTGATGAAAATAATTGTTTGGGGAATCATTTTTGATTGTGGAGCGGCATGGGGCTGCAGGGTTCAGCACAGTTAGGTCAAATTCACTTTAACTTTGGATTTGTTGAAAGTTTATTTGGGGAAAAATGGCTACCATAAGTAATATTTACTTTCTAAGCACATTATGAATGCCCCAGTGGTGGAGTGGACAGGGCTTTCAAATCACAATGTCAGGCTCAGTGGACCATGGCTGTCAGCCCAGCCCACACCCAACACAATGAACATGAATCATCACATCAATTAAGAATTCAATATGTTATTTCCAGGAAAGTTCAACCATTATTTGTGAACATGAGCCATTCTCTCAGGACACCACAGAGGTAAATCTCAAACTTGTGATGTTATCAAGTCTGGAGCGGCTCTGTAGACAATGAATTGGAAGCTGATTTTATGGACCCACTGAATGTTTGTTTTCTTTTGATACCCAAATGAGCTTTATTCTATTGTCTTGTTCTCAGTTGTGAAATATGCACTCACAACATTTCCCCGGGTACTCTCAGTGTCATTTATTTCCCTGCTCATCGTCTATGGCGCAGTTCCAGTCTTGTTTTTGGAAATATGGAGAGAGTTGTTCATGTTTACTAGCTTTTTTTGGACTCTCTTAGACCATACGAATGAGATTTATACATTCTGAACATGGGCGTAATCCCTTTTTAAATGTTGCTTATCCAGTCATGAATATTTAATGATAAAGAGAAATATTTAAACTTGAAACTAAGTTTAAAAGAGCTTTGAAAATAAGTCACATCAGGAACTATATCAGTGGTAGTAATTTTGTTCCTTGCATGACTCGATTTCAGATCAAAACTAAAATTTTGTGGTAGCGCTCACAAGTGCTGGTGAAAAAAAGAAGAAGATTCCTCCTCCTCAAACTTTCTCCAAAACTTTCAGGGAAAGTTGAAGACTGGGTGAACTAAAGCCAGTGGAATATGAATTAATTATGAACATGATTGCTAAAAAAAATGGACCTAGTCAATGTCCTATCCCCCAAGGGAGGTTCAGACTCATTCCACAGATCTGAAATCTTGTGAAGATTCTCAGACAGCGAGGTAGCGTCGAGCAAAGGAAGACATCGCTTGGTGAGAGGAGAGGAAAAAAGAGGAACAAGGAGGAAGCTAAAGAGAAAACGACAGCTGCCTCCAGGGTGCTCAACACCACACAACCGCACAGAACCGAGCGAATATACGAGCGCACCACTGACTTATGTGCTGCACATGCATGTGTGACAAAGAGAGAAAAGCGCCGGAGAAAGATGAATAACATAAAGAGTGTTTCCCCTTTTCCACACTCCTTAGCTCTGGTTAAACCATTCTCCAAAATCACTCAGCATTTTTATCCCTCTAGGCCCCCAAAAGCATTTGACCCCGTTAACATCATTACCAGAGAGAGCACGAGTGCGAGGGAGACAGAGAGATTCCAAGTTGAGGGAAAACTGGAGGGAGAAAGATGAAAGTGGTAGGAAGAGGAAACATTTTCATGTAAGTGAAACGTTAACATTCATAAAGGATACGGGCTTGGTGCAATACAAATAATGCCCAAAACGCTGCAACAAAATATGTGCTTCATTATAATACTCTCTGCAAGAGTATAACTGCCTTTTCTTTAATTTTCTCTCATCTTCTTCGTCTAAATTTGACATAAGAGAATTCGTGCCTCTGCTGATGCGGTGGAAAAACTCACGTTGTCCCTGAGCGAGGAAGTGAATATTTGGCTGCTCACTCTTTGTGCATGGCACTGGGTAAGCATGTCATCCTAATGTAAACCATGTAATGAAGTGATGAGATTTCCCACGCTTTCTTCCCCACAGCTTTCTCACATTCTTGGATCTTTGATTGATGGGCTCTAGGCGGTACCAAATATTACAATTCAGGCCTCATTCACTCTCTCTTTTAACACTCCTTGTCCTTCCCGCAGTGATAATCATCATCTGCGTCAAAATGTAAAAATCAGTGTAGCAGGGGCTGTCATTAACAACCTCTGACCCTTTAGCCGCTTTCAAATACTCGAACAAATCCCAGATCCACTGCAGAGCTATTAACAGGGATGTTTTGAAGACAGACGAGGGAGACTGCGCGTTTCCTCAGTGCAGAAGGAGAAATCTTAATGATTTTTTTCAGTGTTCAAGAGAATACATTGCTTGTCAGCTAGGAAACAGGTGTGTGTGTGTTTGTGTGTGACATGGAGACAAAGGGTGAGAAAGGGAAAGTGTTCCAACTTCCATTAGAGGGCCAGTTATACAGGCCAGCAGGCCGCTCTAACAGCTGACAAACAGTTCCAACTGCCCATTACGTCCACGCAACTCCAATCAGAGCGAGAACAAGAGAGAGCAGGAGTGCTCAGAGAGTGGGAAGATGAAGTGGATGTACAGATGTGTCGCTATTTTATCTCTGCACGGCTCAAGCACGCAGAGCCAGGTGATGCCGGTGGTGCATATGCATTACATTACGAGATGAGAATAGATTCATGCAGAGGAAAATGCACAGAGGCAGTGATGAGGACTCCCCATCATACAGCATGAATCACAGCCAGGGGGCAAAGAGAGAACATAAAGCCCAGACATATATACATGTATGGTACATGAATGTAACGCACATTTATGCTCCCTTTGAGACTCCCACTATCTCGAGCTGGAGAGTTGACATGCAAATGCTGCTTAGCTCTCTCCCCAACAGGGACGGAGCTGTTTTGAAGAGAGATTTTAGGAAAATTCACTTGCTGAGAGTTAGATAAGATGCCACTCTCATGTGCATGAACCATATAAGAAGCTACACACAGCAACCGGTTAGCTTAGCTCAGCATAAAGACTTGAAAGCTTGGCTCGGTCTAAAGGTAGGAAATTACACATCCAGGCACTTCTTAAATTCATTAATTAACATATATCTTACACAAGATTAGGTGTTGGACTATTTCCTCCCTGCAAGCACAACTTTCTAAGGTCTGTTAGCTTTGCGCCTGATAGTAGCTGTTTCTATTACATTTGAAGGGAATTGTATGCAAACGTTTTTGATGTTGCAAAAAGAGAAAAATGAAGGCCTGTTTGCATCAGCTGGTTTGGAGCAAATAGGCTACAGCCTTGTTTTGTCTGACCTTGGTGCCGTAGGAGACACACAGCTGCAATCTGCCTGGAAGCAGAGTTGTAGAAGTAGTTTTCAATTGGTCCGTCATGACAGCCAGTACCGGCCATGTTTAATGCTGTCTGGAGACGAATTAATATCGACGAAAATGCAGACAAAGGAACAGCTGATCGGTCATGAGAGTTAAATGTTCGCTGTGTGGAAAATTATTCTGCCAAAGTATTTTCATTATCCCATTTAGTGCAGGAGCACTTTTTCGACAAAGGCAAAAACCACCAGATCACAAGTGTAAAATCCTTTTTTGCACAATTGAGGACCTTTTTTTTT
>JAOWBC010000002.1:15390449-15401997 GCA_028566105.1 Hypoplectrus providencianus | reverse complement strand
AGATGTTGTGTGAACAGGGTGAAAACAGCACCTGTTTCACTGAGTTGGCAGAGATGATCAAGATATATATATATATAAAACATCACATCATGACAAATGCGTGAATAACTGCAGGTGGCAGAATGTGCATCGTGTCAAACATAAGCTTCAAGATTTCCCCTCTGAGCAATGTGACGCTGCTCTGAGAGCAGCTTCGAGACAGGACCAGTGGCAGCTCATCTGAACCTGGTCAACTGGAGGCTGCTCTCCTGTCAGCCCAGTAAATGGAAACCACTCAGGCATTTCACAGTTAAACCAGCCATCCTCGCACATATTACATTTCAATTTAGTTATATAAACTGGGACGTCTTGGGTACTTTAGGTTGGCTCCCAATTTCAAACACACTCTTACACAAACAGAAGCACAACCCAAAAAAAGCACACTGTGATACTCCACAAAAAAAGCTTGACATCTTTCTCACTCTCTGCAGGGGGGGTGGAAGACATCCTGTTTGTAAAGCTAATAAACATTCGCTCCTGCAGGCAACTCTTTTTATATGCTTTATATCATATACCCTGGTGCCACGCACGCGCACCCACTCACACCTGGTTGCACACTCAGCAGCGGATATAACCCCGATACGAGATTTGCCTGCCAAAAAATTGTGTAAGTGGCACCTCTGGGTTTAACAATGACTGATAGTCTCCTTCTAACACAGCTGTCATCCACCTTTGTTTTATTCTTCTCTTCTAACGAATGCAAGTGCAAACGTGCCAGCTGACAGAAGAGGCACAATCAGACAGCTGATCACAAAAGACAGACACGGACGCTTGTGCATGCACACTAGGAGAGTATTATATTGTCATACATGAAGATTTATACAATATCCAGACGCGACAGACATTAAACCTGTTCTTTCCAATCAATAGAGCCCTTTTTCAAGGTGATTCCGTGGTTTTGGTTTAACATGAAGGCACATTTTTACATGTCCATGTGCCCAACATGATGTCTTCAAATATCTTGTTTTGTCTGACCAGCCCCAAAGCCTGTCTCTGTAGCAAAGAAGCTGGAGCCAGAAGAATTTGCCATTTTTTGCTTCTTCCAAAATGACTCAAAAATGATTATCAAAGTCGTTGCCAATTTATTTTCTGTCAATCAACCAATTTTTCAGCTCTGGAGGATTTCTTCAGCAGCATATCACATGTAGGAAAATTGCCAGTCTCATATCACCAATAAGACTGGCAAGATGTCATAGCAGCATCAGAAAGTATCCTGATCCCTCTTGTGATTTGCAATCCACACACACACACACACACACACACACCACATAAAAGAGCTCTTTCCCAACACCTGAAATGTTCTCCGCCACCTCACGCTGCTTCCCGTTTCACCGTATGATTCATGATTATTATGTAATATGAAAACCCTCCGTTCTTCAGCCTACACTGTAGATAAGATCTGTAATGTGTGTGACTGTGTGCAGTCTTCTCTACTGTACATGGAACAATCACATTTTCCCTGGCAGAAAGTCTATCCCAGTCCTCTCCAAATCCCAGTGAAAGTGACTTCTGATGTGCTGAAAGGGGACGTGAGGCAAGGCCCAGACTGGTAATCCTCTTGGCCAAGTGGGGGCCTCCAACGGGCTGACTTCCACTCCCACTCCCGCCCCCCTCCTCTGTCCCCCGGCAGCGCTGACAGGCCTCCCCATCCAGGAACAGAAAAGCCATCTGGTGTTTGTTTGGGACAGTTCACAGGCAGGATGTACCGTGTGTACGAGTGTGTCAGCAACCATGCCTGTATGAGTGTTTGTATGTGTCGGTGAGTGTCACCGGCTGTACATGCTTCAACTTGCATTTGTCTGTGAAATCCAATAAAATGCTGGTAGAAGTTACAAACCTGTGATGACTTAACTGTACAACTTAGCTGCTACTGGATGACTTCATAGCCTGGGGTTGGTGGTGTGTGTGTGTGTGAGCCAGGTGTGTCTGTGATGTGTGCTTTTATAGTGCACACAATAGCAGGTTGTGTTTATGGTGAGCTCGTGACTAGAGGAGGTCAGGCTGTATAGGGTTAATCTGTGACTGGAAGTCCAAATATCACATTAACCTAGTTCAGCACACACATACACACACACACAGCTGTTCACGGGCATCTGTCATTATTGCAGTGATTATTGATGTAGCCTACTTCCACCTGACTCATGATGACTATTAGTTGCTCTCCAACTACAATGCACATGTGTCACACAGGTGTGCCTCTTTGATCTAAACACAGGAGGAGGGATTCACGACACAGAGATGAAAAGCTTCTTTGGATGACTTACCAAGCAGCGCACAGGCAAGAAGGAGCGCACCGGTTGCCATTGTGTGTTGCCCCGCAGATCCACTTGCAATATTCCCTTCAGATGCGGAGGGGGTGGGTGGGGGTGATGTCTGGCTTTGGGTTTGACAATGTGGTTAACCGCTGGTCCTGAATCAGAAAGAAGATCTACGAATCCCCCCGCGACGAAAGCAGCAGCTTGTCTTGAGTGTGAAATCCACAGCCCGGTGAGTCCGGCGGCTCTACCAGTGTCCGACTCACCTCTCCGGTGTCCTCCTGATTGAAAAAGCCTCGGGTGTCGCTTCCCCCTCGCTTTCACCCTCACCTATCTCGCTTTTATCGCTGACGACGTGTGCGTATGCAAGGCGCCCAGGCGACCCAACCCACTCCCCGTTTACTACGCATCCGAGACTGCGGAGGCGATTCCCACTCGCAGCCTCCTCGGTAAAAAAGACAAAAAGTCCAGCGTGACTTGCGCCTATTTGGGGGGGAAAAAACCCCGATTGCAGACAGGAGGTTTAAATGTGTCCGGAGGGGGGGATCTGCGAGCGCTGCCGGTGTGGAGTCAGTGTGGAAAGAAGTCCTTGCTATGATTTTCTTTCTCTTCGCTGATGGGAGAAATCGCAGCCCAAGCAGGCAAGGCTTTCTCCACAGCAAATCCCGGAGACTATAATCAATCTCCCACTATCGCTCCGCAGAAAGCCCAATGGGCGGGCGCTCTAGATGAAGCAGACAAGGCTTTGTGCTCTGACACAATAAATCAGATTAATCGATGAATACTTAACTCCAAACACTGGCTTCTCAGCTGCACACCTGACCCGGTGTCCTAATTCAAAATGCGCAAAAAAAAAAAAAAAAAAAGAAGACAGCCAAAAAAAAAAAGCAGCTTTACTCACGAGTTCAAACACTACTGCTTAATTATAATCTGTCTCACTAGCGCTGTGATCTGGTCCCAGACAGAAGCAGTCCACCTCGTTTCTTCTTCCAAGGTTATTCCCCTGCTTCCTGCTTGGCAAATCACTTTTGTTTGCCTGAGCAGTTTGAAAAACTTAGCGGCGTGCTGCCTCTCTGCCCCCACCCCCCTACAGGAGACCACGCCCCGGCCGTGCGGGACACCGGCCACTCTGGGAGAGGCCACATTTGCATTTCTGAATTTAAATTCTAGGCCAGGACGTTGATGGTTTGAATGGGTTAAGCGAAGTGGAGTGTAATTAAGCATCTAAAGCTACCAATTTTCTCAGATATTTTTTAAATTTTTTTTTACTGCAGGGGTGAAGTTTAACCACCTTTTGAAGCTGACAAGAGTCATAATGGTGCAACATCACATTATAGTGCATATTAAAGAGCAGGATGATAGGTCTGTCACAGAAAAAAAAGAAACATTTTCTATTCAGTTCAGGTGTTTACTTGTCTTCACAAAAGTCACCTTCTCATGCATAATTTACCAAGCAGTGTGTGTTATAAACAAATTTTATATCACTCACACCCTCTAGTCCCCCCCCAATCCCACACTGCCACACACACATAACTGACAATCAACATAATGAGGCACCACTCTGCTTGGGAACTGTTGGAAATATCAGAACAAACTTTTTTTTTTTCTCCACACCAACACATCACAATCCACCTTTCAGAAATTGCAACTCACAAATTCTACCCCCCTTTTATTTAGATTAGAAGTAGCTAAAGTGAGCATTACTTTGACGTATCTGCAGGTTTATTGATTCGCACATCATACTGCTGCAATATTAGGAGCATCTCAGAATAGAAAGGGTGAATGGGAGTTTGCAGAGAAACAGAAAGTAGCACAATGATATATTACCACTTTGGTGGGAAGCTGTGAAGGAGCTATGCTTTTCTGGAAAGGACAGAAATATAGAATCCAAAAAGCTCTAAGTTAGTGGAACCCAAAGTTCCCTCCTTTGAAATACATAAATAAATGAGCAGGCTTTTGCATGTGCATACAAAAAGTAATTGCAATGGACCCATCTGGTATTCTCTTTATCAACTGGGAATTTCCAAACACTGCCTGAACGCAACATGAATACCATTTTTTTTGGCCGCAGTAGAGATGATTTTCCTCCCTTTGCTGTCCTCATAGATTTCAGCAAAGATAAAACTTCCTGAACAACCGGTGAAGTGGGTCTCAGCCCTGAGGTACCAGGAACGCTGTTTACAATGTGTTAATAACCTGAAGTTAACCAAACTGTTAACGAAATAAAAAAGATCTTTTTGTCCCTCCTTGTGTCATGGTATTAACAAAAAAGGGAGACAGCTTTTAGCATGTTTGTATAGAGAAAACAAAGGCTTTAGCAGACATTGCTGCCAACAGAAAGTGAGCCAGAGTAGGATTAGACACTGGTATGAAGCATGTGGGCTGTTGGTTCAGCTTCTCCAAAGGTCTCTCCAGCTGAATTAATACAGAGCCAGCTAGGTAGGCCATGTGCATTACACCTGGTCTACATATCGCTGCACCTAAATTTAGCTCCGTTCTCCACAGACTTCTTATTGCATGGACTAGTGATGGCACAGTTTGCACAGGCAGGCAGGCAGGCAGCTAAAAGGCAATGCTGTTTGAGCCCGGCATCATGTTAGCACTGAAGATGAGCTCACCTTTGACCCCTTCACGCCAGTTTTGGCAACTATCCAAAAGAATGTTTGCTCTGAGAAATAAAGGCTTCGAAAGGAATGTTTGCAAGTATAGTGGGTGCTTGGGATCACAATAGGTCTCCATGGAAACAGAGGAGACTGCATTGTGTGCACTTCATAACAGAGTCCATCACCTCGATAAAGTGTTGATAGCTACATCTTTTTCTCCAGTATTTCTGTGTAATTGTTCAGAACTGTTTCAAGCCCGCTTATTTATTTTTTTATCTTAATATTTCAGCACCCTTACAGCACTATCTGTTGAGCTGGTGTCAGCAAGGTTACATTGTATAGCAGAGAGGGAGAGATTTGTTCACTTATTTCATCATACACATATTTTTCGAGTCCCAAAAGTATATGAATGATTTATTGGATTTCTCTGTGCATTTTTATCTAGTCTCAAACGAGTATGTCAGCTTTACGCAGCGCCTGTACAGCCAACTATCACACAGTCACATGCACATCACATTATTACAAACACGTCACTGTCGCTTTAAATGACATGCGAAACGTGCACGCGAATCCACGCAAACGGGGACCGGCGTGTGAACCCAACGTGAGCTCTGCATCCAGTGATACAATGAGCCCGGCTGTTGCAAAGATGATCTCTGAAACGAATGAGGAAATTATAAATAATTAAACAGAAGCTTTTTTTTTCATTAAAAAAAAAAAAAAAAAACAGAAAATGTTTTTTAATTCCTTTTATCAGATTTATTCAAAGATGCTTCTCTAAGAGGAGTGGGAAAGCAAGACAGAGAGGGATGAAGAAATAAGTCAAGATAAGTAAAGATAAAGAGAAGATTAAGTAAAACATTTCATTTTCAAACACGTTATGTTGCAACATTTGTTTTATATATTAATCAAAGAGTGGTTTTAAGGTACTTATACTTACTTGACTATTTCCTAGTATGTAACTTTACTCTTCCTCTTTATTTACATTTTAAGGAGCAAATCTTGCACATTTTCGCCTCTACATTAAGCTGTCAGCTTTAAGTTACCTTTCAGGTCAATTTAACATTAATGAATACAATCAATTTATTTAATTTGATTATGCACATTTATAAATCAAACATTATATATGTATATAGTTCAGTAAGGAATGTGAATTCTTCTTCCGCCATTGAGGTTAAACGTGAGTAAAAGGGGTTATAAGGTAAGAGAGACTGCTTATAGGAAGAACAACTATTGTGCAAAACAACTCCGCAATCCATCAACAAGCACAGACACATCCTAACATTTCTCCCACTCTGTACATGTGTCAGGTGGTTTTTCTTGTGTTAGAGGCCACATAAGGAGCCGCACATACCAACATGAAATATTGTATGTACTGCGGCTTTTGACAGACAGCAGGCAGAAGCCAACACTCCAGCTGGGACCAAACAGATTCACGAGTGACACTCTTCTATCTAGGATTTAATGTGAGCTGAGTCACTGCACAGTCAAAGTAATACACTCCAATTTCTCACGCCACACTTCACATCGGCTCGGAAGATTACACACTGCATTGTCAGATAACCTTTGATTATATACAGCCGAGGCTGGTGCAGTCAGAGATGTAATTTTGCCTTTATGTTATAAACCAAGCTGCTTTTTCTAAAAAAGAAAAAAAAGAAACTAAAAATCTGCTATCCAAACTTGCAGTCCCCAACACCAAACTTATCTTATGCATTCATATTCACAGGCTTTTTTTTTTTTTTACATTGCATTAGTCTGCCAGGAGCACAAATCGCTACATTTTCCAGCAGATTAATTATTCATCGCATGGGCTCCTAATGTAGAGTATTAATATGAAATGACTTTTTTTTTGCCTTCTATCTGTCAGTATCCACTTCCATCCATCACCTCTCATACCCTGTTTCTCTCCCTTTCTTTGTCATTTCTGTGCTACTCACTACCCACCCTTCATGTTTTTTCCCTTTTCCATTTGAAAGCTCCGATTGCCATGATTGCTTCATAATTATATGTACCCATACTTGTGCATTTGCCTGAATGAGTCCTCATTTTTTTAAGTGCATGCATGTGTTTGCCCTGCAATCTTTTTTGTAATCCATTGTGTAAGACTTACCTTGCACAAGACCCATATAGTTTTGATGAATACAAGCATATGAAAGGGTCTCAGCAAGTTTTTGCAATAATTACAGCACTGAAGTGAAAGCGTCCACTCTTTGCTTTTACATTTGCAGGTGGATGTTATCACTCTGAAAGAATGTTTAAATCGCTTTTCTTTCCAAAATTACAACCAAGCTGATGCAAGCAACACGTGTAATTTTAGTAACCACGAGCTGACAGGTGCTGGAGAGAAATATCCTATATTTGTTTAATTCAAAATGATTATGCTATCTGAATATGACAATTAAAGGCTTTTTGTATGAACGAACAAAGGCTTGAACATCTGAGCAGCAATAGATGCTCTGACCCAGCATGGTTGGGCTTACTGTAGTTATTATTACACTGTGTTACTCCAGGTGTTAATATACAGACGGAGTCAGCAACAGAGCCACCAGGCCACACTGAATAATGTCAGATACAATTATGAGTTGTTTCTGGCAGCGTGGATAAAATCCTCCTGTGTCATGAAGAAAGACAGCTGTGTGCACTTGTTCTTTGGTTGCATGAGACAGAACTAATTATCTTGGATCTTCATTAAAAATAATTTTTGTAAGGTTCACACATTTGTGTCGCATTAATCCCTCCGTCTGTCCGTCTTTGTCTTTCCTTCTCATCTTGATTACGTGGGTGTTGCCCAACGTGCAAACACAGCTGAGTGTCATGCATTATTCATCCGTAAAGCACTGGACAAAACGCGCACACACACATTGTATTCTCTGGGAATAGCTCATGATGGCAAGGGCATCAAGGTGAGCTGAAACACACTGTGAAGATTGTTCGACTTTACGCCCCAAAACACAAACCACATTACACAACACGCACACATTTCATCATCATCCCTCGCAGGTACAGGCTTGTCCTTTTTTTTTTTTTTTTTTTTGCTGTTGGGTAACAACAACAAAGCAGATGCTATCTATCAACTCCAGGCTGGGAAACATCATTTGCTTTTCATGGTCACACTTACTGCAGCTTTTGTTTTGTGTATGCAGAACAAGGTAATTCTCACCACACACCCATGTAAAAGTGACATGACTCATGGCTGGAAGAGGAAGTACGTGGGCAAAAAAAGGCTTTTGGAGGCACAGTTAATACACCACTAGATTAATGAATCACAGCATTATTCAAGCTGGAAACAAAAGAGATGCGCTGCATGGGGAATTTTATTAATCCTAATAGACACATGATAGTATGTATCATGCTAGATGCTGATGTGAACTTGTATTCAGCTGTGTAATCTACTTTTACATAGTCTCCCTACATAATTTCATTTAATCAAACTGAGGAATGGGATATTCCTGTTGTTGTCTGTACTGTGCTGGTTCAAACGGTGGAATGTAACTAAGTACATTTACTCAAGTACTGTACTTAAGTTCAATTTTAAGTCACTTTACTTAAGTTTTTCCACATAAGTAACTTTATACTTTAATAACAAATTAAGTGATGAATATGACATTTCTGTTGTTGGCTGTACTGTGCTGGTTCCAATGATGGAATGTAAATAAATACATATACTAAAGTACAGTACTTAAGTTAATCTTTACTTTATCACATTTTAGAGGCAAGTATTGGGCTTTTTAATCCAGTGCTTGAACTGACAGCTTTAGTTACTTTTCAGGTCAATATTTTATGCAGAAAGGTCACACATTATTCTACATGAAAACAAATAAAAGTATATTAGGTAGTTAAAATTAGTCCCACCTGGACAACAGTAAAACAATGTTTACAAAAATGCATTACAAATCATATTAAATAAAACAATCAGAGTGGGCTAATTCTGCATAATGAGAAATTTTGATGCTTAAAATAGATTTTGATGCTGTAACTTTTACAGAAGTAAGTTTAGAATGTAGGACTTTTATTTAACTTAGGGATCTGAATAGTTGCACCACCACTGGCGGGTTCATTTTACTAAGGTGGCAGTGAAGTCTGAGGGAAATTACAGGGTAGCTGTGACTTTAATTGTAGCAGTTTAAAGGGATTTCAACCAAGATCTCAGGTTAAGAGCCAGGAACATGTCTGTTACTCCCCACACAAGACAACGACAACATTCATTATCCAGCCCGGGTTCACAGCCGTGCTCCTGACAAAAGCTGAACACAGGTTTGACACCGCTTGACGTGATATGAAAGGTATTTTACAATAATCTTAGGATTACTGTTTGCTTTTATTATTGGATTACTTTAACCTCAGGGGTAGATCTGGAAGTCAACTTCCAGCCCTCCAAACCATTATTTTTGCAAGATTATTATAGTTTTCTGCTGTTGCATGAGATGATCAAAAGGAAAGAATTCACAAGATCATTTAAGACAAGTAAGATGCTTTATTCATGCTGTCTGTTGTTGTTGAACAACCAGCGTTAATTAACTGAAAATCTACTGCTCTGTTTTGCAAATTTAGCACTTGTAAACTAGCAGTGATTTAGCAGTGATGTGTATTAAATGAGTGGTCATTAGACTGATGTCATTAACCCATGAGTAGGAGACTAATTATTAAATTGGTCAAACTTGGGTCAGACATGCTGCCTGTGTTTAAAAAAGATGGGGGTTTTTTCTGACAGCTAGGGCACTCAGTAGCAATTATGTCAAAGAAAAAAGGCTCATAATTAGTGAAATGGACATCACTTCTGTCTAACACAGTGAGCTTAGAGGTCATGTTTTCTCTCCACTTGTCTATAACTTGTCAGCGCCACAATGGGGATGCAACTCAGCCCAACACACACTGAGATGGGAGCCATAGAAATGACTATGTATCCTTTATATCACAGAATAAATACTTGTTGAGATTAAAATCTTTTTTTTAAGTGACCACAACAAGTGGGCAGCATAAATATCATTACGGTTGTGAACACAAAAACTATAACTGCCACTCACAACAAATTAATGAGCATAATATCCAGTCAAATGCATGAGGGAAGAACACAATTATAAGCTATAAATAAGTACCATTTTTAACAAAATTTGGATGAAAAATGCATGAGCAATCTCATTGACCAAGAGTTAAATTGTCTCGATCCAAAACTCTGTCATAGTAATCAGCTCTACTATTTCATTTCACTCTGTGCATTATTCCAGGAAGAGGAGGCCGTGTATTTAAAAGCTTTTTGCCAAGTTCTGTTTTAACCTTGGGGACCAACATCTGTAGAATATTATGAGAGTGCCAGCCATACTGATTTTGGTTTCTGCATGTATATGTATGCAGATAGAAGGGAACCAGCCCAAGGAGGCACTTATATATAAAAGCTGCTGCAAAAAAGCCATTTAGCTGCAGCATACAGAGTATAGTAGTCTGTGAGATTTGCACAGCCAGAAACAAAACATAAAGCACATTGTTACACAGTAACCAACTGTACCATCTTAAAGAGCAGATCACAGTGATCCAATAATGATAAAAAAAAAATAAAAATAAAAAAAATTCAGTCACAAGGAAAATATGAATTGTTTGCAAAATATTGAAATATTTCACACAACAACAAGATACATAGTTGACTAATGATGTCTCTTCAGGTTCCAAGCCGCATTTTCAACTGGAACAAGTTTACAGGATTTTATGTCCAAAAACACATTATTTTTTCTCATACTGTCTCAACATACCTGCATCCACCCAATGCCCACCAAAAGCCCAGTCAACCCTGATTTATCACTTTCTCTAGATCCTCTCCTTCTGTGCTCTTAGAGTCTGTGCTCTGTCTTTGATACGTACATTTGATACTCTGACCTAGGTTCAGAGCATGTGTGTGTGTCCTGCTTAGGCGTTTTGAAAATAGTTTAAAAAGTAGACAAATGTACGTAAATGGCAGAAGTGAAGTAGTCATGAGGCTGACGTGAGCCCCAGGAGTTATGTAATAACTGTAAGTTACATAAAAAGATGTTTTCTTTTATTTTCACATGGGATTCACCAATGTCTTACACCAAGTTTGACTTCCACCATCCAAACTCTAAATTACCTTCAGTCATTACTGCTTCAGCAGAAAGTTGGCAGAGGCAATTTCCTGCTTGTACATATTTATATAAATATTGTCATTTTTGAAGGCAGTGCAGTCTCTTTACAGTTCTGTTCCAGCACCTGGATCTCAGTCAAAATCAAAGAAGACAGGGAAATGTCACTTTTTACAGTATGTGACCTTTAAGTTGTATTCAACCACCGTCATGCAATATGTATGGTTGCCATTCTGCAGCAATGTAGTTACCGGTACATTAATCTGCAAATACCTCAGTGCTGGTGTTCGTCCTTGAGGGATCTCCTAAACCTCTGAAAATCTACATAATAATAACTTTGCAAGGCTGTGAACTTGCTTGGCTGTGTCTCTGCAATGATGCTGCAGAGAAAAGTATGTGACATCATCACCGGCGGTGAAATCTGAGACGAGGCAACTGAGAGCGCAATCGTCTCCAGGACACAAGTATTAAATCCTCTTAAAGGTCACATAGAGGTATTGATGGCAATAAGTCCCACAGTATTTTGTGTCTGTCTGTCTGTCTGTCTGTCTGTCTGTCT
>JAOWBC010000002.1:15359430-15380608 GCA_028566105.1 Hypoplectrus providencianus | reverse complement strand
CGGTGCCATTTAGGTGTGTCCATTAACCAGATAGACAGCATGCTTAATCATAGTGTCCTTGCAGTTGGATACCTAAACCGAATGCACCCGTGATGGTTTGACAGGTAACAGGTACTCAAAGGGAACTTTCTTTTGCTTTTTCTTTCATTATCATGAACAGGTAGCTATTCCTTTAACTCACGTGATGTGGCATTCCACATGTTACAGCACTCTGTGATTCAAGGAGCTGCAATACAAGATGTAACAGAACAATGGCTACAAAGGGTGTTCATAAATCTACTCTGTTCATGGCACATAAAGGACAGAGCATTAAGCTGATTTCCAATCAGATCTGGAACAAGATCACAGCAGCAGAGATAACCGGCTCAAAGCATACGGGTCCATTGCTGGCAAACTGGGAACCAAAACGTCTTCTAACACCTATGAGTTTCAGATATTTGGAGACAAGTATTATAAATTCTGCTTTGCGCTTCATGCTCTGCATCTGATGTCAAAACAAGAACGATGAAGTGTTTAATATGTTAATGTTCAAACTTTATTAAGGCGAATAATGATGAGGGAGTTCTAGCATGGCTGTGCATTGTAGTTTGGCCCTGTTAAATCTAGTCTTTGCTGCATAGACACAGGCATTGATTTGCCTCCCAAATTCGATGTTTCTTTGTTTGCTCTGACAGGCATTGCCATGGAAACACAAGGGAGTGGAATTACAGTAAAGTTAAGAGGGAAGCTGTAAGAAGGAGCCAGTCCACCAGACTGTGAAGGGCTGGTATAATTCAAGACCAAAGACAGTACATCATTTCTCAGGGGCTTCAACGACTACAGCCTGCCTTAAAGGTCTTCAGTGCACTTATAATCTCTTGTATCTTTCAGAAAACCACTGTTGTCTTTTGTAGTCTTACCTTAAGAAGCAGGTAACTGGCAGACACTCACAGAACACACTCATAGGACAAGAGCCTTTCTCTGTACACGCATACTCTGGTGTCTGTGCCTGTTTCCTCAAAAGTGAAAGCAAAGGAATGGATTCTATTCTTGTCTCTTACACAGATGGGGTGTTAAACATTGATAGGGCTGATGCAGGGAGAAATGGAAAGAGAGGGAGTACAGGAGAGAGATGGAGAGTGAGAGTGAGAGAGAGAGACTACTTTACTTAGTTCTGATTTGATTACTCTCTGGCATCCAATTTTGTTGAGTAGGAACATCTGTTAAAATGCTGCAACTGCATTTTGGCAGAAATTCAGAAACTGACATGCATTCATGTATAAACATATACAAGTATAGTCTGGCCCGTTAGCATTTGGACGGTGAGGCATGATAAAATGCTGACTTTCATCTTTACTTTTGGTGCGTTCACAAAACATACAGCCATTTTTATGTATTATCCCCCAATTTTAGGGAACTAAAATACAGCAGGGAAATCTATATGAAATATGTAAAATAGTTTCAGTCCCACTTCAGGAGTAAGGGGATTGGTTGGAGGATGCTGCTCTTTTGGATGGCCCTGTGTTAGCATGGTGCTTTTCTAGTTTGGGAAACATAATAAACTGCCTTCAAGGGGCCCGTAAATGGAGAAAACATAGTAAACTTCCAGTCCAGATAGCCCTTCCATTGGAAAACATAATAAAATTCTCTCTCTAGGATGACCAAATATGGAGAAAACCTGGTATGGTAACCTTTTAATAAGAACATGTGGGGAAGTATTCTCTATGGTGGCCTCAAATTAAGAAGACGTGATACAATACTACATACAAGAATACTTTCTGTTCTCTGGTGAGCCACCACATGCAGCTGGTGCTCTTTTTATATATTTTTGTGCTCCTGCCCCTCAGACAATATGAGATTTAAACTCAGACATCTAACATTTGGTGATGCATGACCAAACTGTGCAACTTCACACCTTTGATCTTGATGTGCTACACTGTGGGACCAGAGTAATAAAAATGATGATTCCTCTATTGTTGAACTGTGGCAGATATGAAAATCCTCAGACATTTAATCCCTTGATAAATGTTTATTTTTAATTCCAGTAAGGTCAGCCAGAGCAATGAAGAACATTTAACCGTTATATTTTACATGGACGTAACGTGAAATGTTAGCTTGGTGGATTTCTACTCCCCCCTCTATATATGTAGCCCCTTACTGTGACTCACACAGCAGATTTTGCAGACCGCACAGTCATCCTGTGCTCTTGCAGAACCACAGAGCATTTCCTGGTAGATTAATCGCTGACAGAGAAATGTTTCAAATCTTACCACATGCCGTGCTTAGCAGCTCCCCTGCACATGCTATGCTGTGACTTCTTCCCATCAAGCAGATACTGTGGTATCAAGCTGCCTGACATGTTATATAAAAAGGAATCTGTCAGTCAGAATATGTTGCTTTGTAGGTGTAAAGCCAAACAGCTGATCTCCTGCCTAGCTCAACTGTCCATTGCAGGCAGTAAGAAGCGGGCGATTATGCAAAGAAGTTTTAGCTCTAAAATGAAATGCGCCTCTTTAATTTTAAAGGTTTAATGAATTTCATTAATTCATAAGTGCAAAATTATTCCCAGCTGCACAGAGAGTAAAACATTGAAAGTATTTTTTTATGGAACATTATCAACAGATTCATTTAAACAAGAATTATTAAACTTTGACTAAAATGAATAAAATATATGTACAGTACAACTTTCTGAATTATAAAACATTGCATATATTACACGGCAAATAAAAAACTAAGTACATTTCTCCCCTCCTCTGCTCTCCTCCCCTCTTCTAGTCTATGAGGTTTAGTTATCTGCACCGGGTTTGATGTTCAGAGGGTGTTGCTCTGCCCAAAGAGTTTGGCCCGACTGCTTTCCCCCTGAGTCCTTGCTCCGGCATATCTTCACAGCCAGTGGTAATATAACCAACAGTGCGCAGATGACGGCAACTATGAAAATCCCCATCCACATATCTGACTTGCATTCTGGCTCAGAGACGGCTTTGATATTTCCTGTGTAGCAAATGAAATGCATTACTTGTGTCCACATATGCATGACTTTACATGATTTTTAAGCACTGGTATTTACTGGTATTTAGGTAATGCAAAGCCCATTAGGATGTGCTTACCTTCTGCATAGACATTAACAGTCAGATATCCTGACTTTTCCACTGCAGCCTTCCTCCACCCGTGAGACAAGGAGGGGAGCCACTCCTCTACCTCGCAGAAGTACAGGCCGCTGTTTTCAGGACTCAGCTTAGAGACTGTAAGGCTGAACAGGTTGGGTAGAGGGTGGTGAAATCTTCGTCCATCACCCTTCCCAAACCTGTCTTGAAGGGTGGAGTTGCGGTAAGCTGTGAATATGGGATATGGGGATTGTCTGGTTTCTGTGTCTCTCTGCCAAAACCAGGTGACCTGGAACTCTGATTCACTGCTGGATTGATTGATGATATGACAAGGGATATTGATATCACTGGCTTGAGATATATTCAACTTCAATTCTTCTTTTACTATGGACAGGTTGTTTTCTGTGAAAAAGAAAAGCACAAGGAAATAGACACATTTTATTCAACTTTAGCTTCGCAACACAAACCAATCAATTGGACTTTAAATTAAATTGCTAGGTGCACAGGCAGACAGCGAAATGTACAAGTCGAGGAAAGGGAGACAAAGGGGAGATTAGGAGGACTTGCAAAGGGCAGAAACAGCAAACACAACAAAATGTATCTGAATCCTGACAAGACAGAACAAGCAGGACATAAACTGCATAAAACCGTCATCACCACCAGAGCTTAACATTATGACAACACCATCAGAGAAGTGGTTATTCTGCTGAGAAACAGAGCATGCATGTGTGTGGTTGTATGTCATGAGCCAAAAAAAACAAACACATGAAAACAAACACACACACACCATCATATGATATTGGTAATATGAACGTTTTACTGATCACATGTCAATATAAGAGATCTTTATGCTTCATAACGGCCCATCTTCGTCCAAATACTTTTTTAATTGCATTTATATATTTCTATTTCTAGTGACGGCCTGGCAATGGTACCCTAACCCTTATTAAGAAGAAAAATAATAATTATTCAAAATGTATCTATTAATAAAATGACCTGACTGTTTAAATCACATGATGACCTGGGGCAGGTGAGAGGTCATCATGTGATGTGAAAAAGCAGGGACGTTTATATGGTAAGTTTATGTGATTGATTATCACCTTAGATCTCTAGTCTCATTATTCAGTTGATGATATGGAGGTTACTTTACGTGCTGTGCTTGGTTTATCCGCACACTGAATCATGTTTTGGTTTTTCAGTCAGCTGTCTATCCGTGTGAACTGAATGAGTCTGCAGGTCTGCTAGCAGCTTTGAGTACTTTAGTCATCCTGGATTCAAATGAAGTTCTGCTGTATGATGAGTAATGAGCGGTGATGAAATCATGTGTCTGATACAGGGATTGACTCTTCGTCACAACTTCAGATCTGCTTTTTGTGTTCAGTGCTTTTAGTATTCAGTACTAAACTGTATATCTCTAAGGCTTGTAGCATATTTTTGAAAGCTAAAAAGTAATGGTCTACTATATGGGCAACATATGCCACACCATCTTAACCTGTCAATCATATTTAATTTGTGTGATATTTATATAACTAAAGATAATTCAGTCTACTATATATGAGATCTGGATTTTAGGTTCAGGATACCATCTAACAAACAAACTGATTGAACTGAGTGAGTTAAGAGTTCATTCTAGTGGCAGTGAGAGATAATCTTCATGTAGTCTCTGCATGTAGAGGGTACTAATATTTTGGGATAGCCTCTATACTTTTTCATCCAGAATATTAACTAAGCCTCTAACTAATGATATCACGAAGAGTTTAATTACTTTCAAAATCGATGATGCTGTCTCGTCTTTAACTGGAAGTGATTTTTTTACAATAGGAAACTGACTCTTGCTTTCACATGGGACATGAACATTGGTCTCATGGACTAAAGTCTTCCATTGTTTGACCCATATTTAACAAGATGCCAAACTCATCCTTTAAACAGTGATGCCACAGCTTTAATGGATGTGATCATACCTGCAACATTTACAGTCAGTGCGATGGGGCCTGCTCTGTCCGAGGCCTTTTGCTGCCAGCGACCTTCATGATCCAGCTGGTACTGCTCCACCTGGCACTGGTAGGTCCCACTGTCACCCTCATGGACCCTCTGAATTCCCAGATAGTAGCCAATCTGAGTGGGTCTGGAAACACGAAGCCGCCCCTGAAGACCTCTGAGCTCCTGGTTTCTTGGGTACCTCAGCAGGCCCGTGTGATCAAGCTCCACCAGGGCTTTCGGGGCCGAAGAATCAAGTCCAGTGTAGAACCAGATAACTTTGTAGAAGAAAGAAGGACCGGATGCACCTGAGATGATGTTACACTTGAGCTCCACCTCTTCTCCCTCCTTGGCAGTCAACGGCTGCTTTTTCTTATCTAAACTCAGGTCATTGGCTGCAGAATGAGGTTGGGCAGAGAAAAGAAACTTTAGTTTATCAAGAAAAAGTATACATTCAGATAGAGATGGGTTGCAGGCAACACCTCCCCCTCAATATTCAGGTCATGCATTTGTTAACCTCCTGTAAAAACACCACAGCAGCAGAGGACTTTTATTTTGACAGAGTGCTCAAATGCAGCAAGGACCACAGGCACTACAGGTGGAAGTATACAAATTCAAATGCACCGGTTGCATTCTGCCATACAATGGAAAGAATATGCAGCAACAAGTAAAGCAGGAAGAACCAAATATGAATGCAGGAAAGAAGGAAGTTTTTGTGTAAAAAATTACAAGCAGGACTTGAAGTGCTTGATCGTAAAAAGCTTGTTGGCAAGAGCGCATTTCAAAAACCTTAATGAAGTCTGTAAAACTTACCAGGCTCAGTAACGATTACCTCTGTAGTTTTGGACACTGGTGAGAGCTGATACCAGTCGCCATGAGGATCTTGCAGCCACTCCACCACCTCACATATATATGAGCCGTTGTCTGACATCTGAGCCTGTCGAATGCTTAACTCAAAACTGGGGCCCTTGGTGCGTTTCATGCTGATCCTCTGCTTGTGACTCAGCAGCACATTGGGTCCGAACATTTCTAGGGCGTCCCGGTCCGAGCTCGCTATGGTCTTATTTTCTGCCTTTTGCTGTAGCAGCCAGGTGACCGCATAGCGAGAGGAGGCAGAGGGTTCTGACATAACTGAGCAATTCATTTCTATGTCCGTGTTTACATTTCCTGTCACGGCGGGGGTGGAGGTCAGAAGGAGCTTGCTCTCTGGAAGAGAGAGAGAAATTGAAGGCAAATATGTTGAGGAACTAAGAGAAGTAGATGCAACAGTGCAGCATGCATCACAAAACTACTCAAAAATCTCAGTGGTACCTGGGTTCATCACCCAAACGGCCACCTGGTTGGACGGAGGCAGCCTCTTGTGTACATTCTCCAGAAAGACGGACACCATGCACTGGTAAATTCCTGCCTCCCTGTGGCTCACACTGTTAATCAGCAGATAGTGGATGACTTCTTTCTCATTGTTCTGTACTTTGAGCTGGTAGCTGTGCTGGTTTCCAGACCAGCTTATGGCTCCATCAGAGTACAGGGTCAGGATGTTATCCAGCGTGGAGTCATCGTTTATCAGGCTCCAGGTTACCGTCATTGGTACGCGTGGCCCTTTGACCCGGCACATCAACTCCACATTTTCTCCCACAGTCACTAAGCTCTTGCGATTTATCAGATACACTTTGATAAAGGAATCTGTGACGCATATCAGAAATATATACCAGTGGTGAGAAAGAAAGCAGAAGTTAGTGAGCATATAATCGTCATATGATCATGAGTGTTAAAAGTGAAAAGGGATGTGAGAACAGGACATTTCCATGTCAGTTTGTCTCTTGCATATCTCTGTCACTGTCATTTCCTTCTTCAAATATTTGCTGTGTCTACCTGACTTGTGCATAACTTTTGCATTTTTTTTCATTCTAATGATCATCACTTTCTTCAATTTTCTATACCTTTTATGTTGCCTCACATACATCTAGCCAGGGACAACAGATCAAAATAAGCCTTCAGACTAACTCTGGCTCATCTATACTGTGGCTGTTTATCAATGTGCATTATCTCTGAAAGAAAAACTCAAAACAATAAACAACTCCAAAGTCCATACTTAAGTTCTGTTTCAACAAATGCATATTGCCAAAACTTGTAAAAGTCTAAATCCCTGGAAGTGAACCCAGCAATATTCATCACACCCTTAAGCACAAAAACATCCTGAACATTTAGTTTTTTCTCAGCCCGTTGCTCTAAGTCAGGTTAAAAGGGGAAAGTTTGTGTTGATTTAAATCCAAAATAACTTTCCTCATAATTAGGCAAATATCTTACTAATGTCTTGTATGCAGAGCTAAATTTTGGCCTGAGGGTGGCACAGGAGGGGAGAGCGTACATTGCTGAAATGGAAAGAGTTCACCCTATGTGGAGCATGGCTGAACTCCATTTCTTCCAATGACATTTTAATATTTTTTTTGCATGCAAATTGGAAATTTTGGCCTGATGGTGGTACTGCGGCAAAGATCAGACAGGTCATCAAAACATTAGAAATAATCTTCCGGGCACCCTGAATATCCATCCTAAATTTCATGGTAATCTGGCCAGCGGTTAGTTCTGGACTAA
This sequence comes from Hypoplectrus providencianus, assembly GCA_028566105.1. Classification (NCBI taxonomy): domain Eukaryota; kingdom Metazoa; phylum Chordata; class Actinopteri; order Perciformes; family Serranidae; genus Hypoplectrus; species Hypoplectrus providencianus. Next base: position 15,372,953 of record JAOWBC010000002.1, on the reverse strand, counting down.
ACTGTCGGGTGGCTGGATGGATGACAGACTGGCAGACTGAGCAGGCTGCCACATCCTTAGATTAGTCAGTATTCTGGTGAGAATTGACATCTGTTTGCAAGAAATGTGCAATCAGACCATGCATGTGATCAGAGAAACCTGTTTTGTCAATGCACAGGTTTCATCATTCATTTGTCTTGAATATTTTGTACCAAACAGACAGATGGAGACATTTTACCTGTAGGAGACACGGTCACAGTGGCACTCTGAGCCTGGCTGCTGGTCTTGGTATTGCTATTGATTTTCCATTCAGACACAGCACACTGGTAGACGCCAGCATCTGAAGGCGTGACCTGATCAAGCTGGAAGGTGAAGGTGTCGGTTGATGGACGCGTTGCGGTTACTTTGCGACCCATGAACTCCCCAGCTTTCTCCATAACCCCCTCCTGACTTAGACTGATTACGCTGGAGAAACCGGCTGCTGGTGTGGACGTTGGTTTGCGTTGCCAGGTGACGGAGACCTGTCCTTTGACACTGTGCACTCTACAGGTGAGCTTCAGCTGGCCCCCTTCATTAACATTCGAAGTGCTCTGCATTTCAACCGAGAGCCCACTTTCTGTGATGAGACAAGGTTAAGTGTGTTTCAGAAGATTACAATATAGGACAGAGTAACTTTTTTTTCTTTTTTACAAAAAAAGGGTAAGCTGCAATTCTGGTGCAGACTGATACAGACTGTTGAAGTGGAAGTATTACAGTACAAGTTACATTTTTGCATTTTTATAACCAGAAGGTCATTAAGAAAAATGCTATAATAAATATGAATACATATAGGAGTATTATACCCTGTTATGTCACCTGCTATATTGGGGTATTGGTTTCTTATTTAAATGTGTGCCATGCCCATGCACGAGTTTGGAACTGAACCAGTTGTTAAACATTGTGGTGATTCAAATCCAAAATAACATCCTCATCATTGTGCAAATTTTGAAGTGAGTAATGTTGGATGGCTGTTGAAAGTTTTATTAAAATCAGACGAGTTATTATCCTTATTTCTTTTCAAAGTTGACCTTTAATAATAGTTTCACTATCAAACAGATTGGGGTCGTTTTTTCTTGGTCAGCACTTGAACTCTACTTCCCATTATTGATTAAAAATGTCAGACATCTTTGATTTTGCAAAAGGTCTGAAAAGATATAACTCATACACAACAGTGCTTAGCTCCTTCAGGACCTAAACCCCTGATTATCAAGTATGTGCTGATAATATTATTAACATTTGCAAGTCATCTTTTTATCTTTTGTGTGTGTGTGTGTTTGAGTGTGTATGGGCCCACTTGCTGACTGACCTGTGGCTGAGATGCTGACCAGCTGGGGGCTGGAGTCCTGGGCTGCTCCCTGTGTAAAGACACCACCCTGACCTCTGTCCTGAAGCCATGCTCTGCATTTATACTCTCCCTGGTCGTCAGTTCTCACAGGCTGCAGCATGAGACGGTACTCTCTGTCCCCTGTTCGGGCCGCCCTGAGCTCTCCTCCATCCACCCGCCCGCTGTACTCGGGCCCCACAGTCAAGATGCCAGTAGGGCCAATTCGGGCCAACTCAACACTTCCCCTGAGCCAGGCTACAGAGAAGAATCTCTCCCCCAGGTTCTGTGTGTCTACGTGGCAGGACAGCGACAGCTCCTGCCCCTCCTGCAGAGTTTCCGATTGCGCGGAGATTCTCACCACCAGAGACGTTGTGTCTGGCACCACTTCTACTTGAGGCAAAGAAAAAAAAAAAAGAAGCACTGTGAGACACAGACACACACATCCTGTCAAGAAGCCACAACGATTGCAGAGGAAGAGCAAAATGAATGTGTCATCTCTTATCAAGATAACTATCAAGCTCGACGCTTCTAACCTCTGGCTTTGACATTCAGGGTAATTTCCTCTGCATCCTTCTGTGCAATAGTGTACCAGGAGCGGTCCGGATCCTGGATCCATTCCTTAGCCTGGCAGTAGATCCTGCCTTGGTCTGACAGCTGCACCTGAGCCATGTTTAGTTTGTATGTGGTCTCTCCCAGTTTATCCAGCCTTATCAGTCCAGCTTGGAAACGCCCTTCAAACCCTGGACCTGGGCTCAGCGTGAAATCTCTGTTCAGGGAAATGATAGGCTGAGCACTGTCCTCGCCGTCTCTGTGGAGGAGCCAGGCAAGAGACAGATGGGTGTGCTGGACGGTGTTGGTGGAGGCTTGGCAGGTTGAAGTGAGAGCATCACCCTCATTATAGCTCAGTGAGGTGGAGGCAGGTGATGAAACACTGAGGGAGTTGTCAATCACTGTGGCACCACATCAGAAACACAGACAAAGAGTGATTTATTATTGCTGTTTCACAATGCACAGTGAAAATAAGTCTTAAAATTCAAATCACTGACAGATTACCTTTCACTGTTGTCTGAGCACTGTAGGTCCCAACATATTGAGATTCTTTGTTGACTACACTGCAGTCATATTCCCCTTCATCGCCTTTCTGTAGACTCTTTATCTCAAATAACACTGAGTTTGGAGTCACATGTGTCAGAGTAATTTCGTTGCTCATCACACGCTGGGAATACACGGCATAGGCGTAGTGTGGGTCCCCGCTGCTGATGATGTTGATCTTTAACATCGGCTTTGCGGGCTTTTTAATACGGAATTCGATTACTTTCTTGGTGCTGGCACTGGCAAAGCCACTCACATTACAGGAGATGGAGAGCGGAGCACCCACCACACGATACAGAGGACCAGCCTGCACTTCAGTGTGCACCCTGGCCTCTCCTGTGTGGAAAGGAGACAAAACGGATTAAGTTAGTCGTTGGTGAAACACTGCAAGTCAAAGGGAAATTTTTCATTTTGTAAAGTGGGGTTGAATGAGGTACTTATCCATAATCAGTGTATTATCTACAGAATATGACAATAAGCACGTCCCCAGTTTGGAGAAGCAGGCACGTTATGAGTGTGAAATAAAAGCGTGTATTAAGCAAATAGAATATTTCCCCTGCTGCCATCAGATAGCTCTTTCCAACAAGGAAGTGCTGTGATCTATGCTATCTTCAAAGTGACCAGACTCCCTTGACAAAAACAGTAATTTTACCTATTGAACGATTTCATCAAGATTAAATGACCCAAACAAACTAATGCATGACTCCATCTACTGCCCTTAAATGTCCCAATCATGTTTCAGATTGGTGCTAGACTCCAGCCTTTTGTTTTACAATGCAGTACTGGCCAGATTTCTAAGCAGAACTGTGTAGATTTCAAGTTGTTTTTTTTGTTTTTTTTTGTAAAAGTTTATATTCATTATAAGTATCCAACAAGTACAGGAAAATAGTAGAAAAGTCTCTAACAGAAGGTTCATGATTAATAAAAACTATTTGCCAGTAATTTATTTGCTTACTTTAATTATCAAAATGATATATTAATTGGTATTTAAAAAGAGAGAGATAGGCACAAGTGAATAACCAATTTTAAAGTGTTCAGCAACAGAAGTCTTAAAAACTGTAATTCTTTTAATGTTATACATCAAAAAGTCTTTGTTTTAGATTTATCCGATATTTCAAGCTTAATAAAGGAATTTATTAGCATCTTGTGTTTTTATTAGTGGTATTATCAAAATGAACATAATGACAGTCGCACAAATAACCATGTTCCACTTAAAAAGCACTCAGCAACAATCTTACTATTACATCCTAATGTCGTTTTCAACAAGGTTTCGACCAAACGTAGGAAGAAGTAATATTCTACTGAATTTTCAATCAAGATGATTACTCACCAGCGGCTGGAATTCAGTGTACTACTTACCGCAGTGCAGGAGTAGTCCCAGACAAAAGAGCAAATTGGCCCTCAAACAAGATTGCAGGGAACACTTCATCCTGAACCTGCTTCAACAGCAACAGTGTTCACACTGGAACCAAGCCCTCAGTCAGTGTCTCTGTGTGACAGTCTGTCAGTGCAGACAATACAGTGGCTCATGCTTCCTGTAGGTACACCATGAGGAAGTCTGTAATATTTCCTGCATTATAGACAGTTGCAGCACTCTGTGGTTGCAAAGCATTAGCAGGCTAATGTATGTTAAAAGTGCTAATGGTCTGGTTAGGACTATTAGTGTAATTTAACTACGTACATTTACTCAAGTATTGTACTGGTTTTGCACTGTACTGGTACAATATTGAGGTACTTTACCTGACTCATTCCATTTTATGTAACTTAACTCCACTACATTATTTTAAAATAAACCCTTATTAGAGTTAATAGTAGTTAAAATGAGCCTTATATTTATCACATTAAAATGCTGCTTACATAAATGCATCAATAGCATTAATCTTATATTGAGAATATGTATAACTAATATATTTCTAACAATAACAGGTGGTCCATTCTGCATTCTACATACACTTTAAGAGCAGTTTGATGCTGCTACTTATGCACTTTTACTTAAGTGACTTGAGAATGCTTTAATTTGTAGTTTAATGATTTTACAGTGTGAACACTTTTTCCACTGGTCTGCACTGTGTGATACAAACTGCAGGTGTTGTGTGGTGTAGAGAGGGAAACCACAAAGCAGCTCAAAATAAATAAATAAATCACATTTTCCTTATTAGGGCTCATATAGGCAACATGGTTTGACATCATCATCATCAGCTGTGATATAAAATCCGTTGGACAAAAATGACAGCTTTAACTAAGTGAGAAAAAGCGATGGCGAGTGCTCATTTCCCTCAGCCGTACCTGAGATAATGTGAAGTGAAGTGAATAATCTGCCGCTGCTGCTGCAGGCAGGTGATGCTCTCTGTTGGCACTCTCAGAGATGGGCCCCACTCCGTTTTTTTCTTGTTCTTAAAGGGAAATATTTGCAAAAAATAAAAAATAAAATATCTCCAAATCAAATATTTGTAACTTCCGGTTTTCCAGAAGTCGATAATTCATGAATAACAATCATCCCGTGGCAGAGAAACGAGCGGCGAGATCAAGGGCCTGGGGTCGAATCGTGTTGCTAGGAAACAGCTTGACTGAAAAAGTTTAACCTATTTCGGCAAACACTGAAACAGGAAATAAGTTTGGATTTGTTTTGTGTTTAGATTCTGTTTGAACAGTAAACTAATGAGGCAATAGTGCCCCTTAGTGGAGAAGATGAAAGCTTACGTTTCATGGTCTGTCAAATTCACACTTCAGCATATAAACTGACCCACTCATTCGGTGTTTAAAAGAGAGAGAAATAGCCTGTAAGACAAGATAAAATAAAAAAATATATATTGTTATGTTGTAAAATTGATGAAATTAGCAATATTGTAATATTTTACAGGCCTACCTACCTATAATATATTATAGGTAGCCTTATTATATATATAATAGTGATGGAAATCAGAGAACATATAAAATATACACAAGAATAACAACTGCACTAACATATATAAGTAACAGAAAGCCATATAGTGATAAATATGGTGTGTTCTTGTATGTTTATATTGTAAACTACAACCTCCATTAAAATAGTGAGTATGTCATTAATCATATGTTATTGTAAGCATAATCAAAAGAAAAAAATCTCCTATGAAATGTATCTATTTTTTTCCTTACTGTTCTCTAATTTGGCTCGGAGAGTAACACTTCTTCAAAACAACAAACTGTCTCATTATATTGTTCACAACAAACAGACAATCAACTTTGTATAAGGGTCACGCATGGACACTGTACTGCTGAGAAAGGTCAGCAGCTATGCGGTTGTGGTCTGATATCTTATGAAATGATATCTTTGCACATCCATGGAAGAATGACACAGTATTGTGGGACAATTAAATAAGAAGAGAGTTCATGCTGACAGCAAATGAGCCCCTCAACGGGTATAGCATTTAAAAATGTGTTCAAGATAACAAGTTCAATGACCCCTTTGTCTTGTGCAGAAAAGATGCTGTTATTTGCTGCGTTCTATATTGGGTTTCATGTGTTGGAAGAGACCTGGCGTCTGTGTTTTTGAGAAAAGAGGAATATTTGGTAATTTAGGGGAAATTTAGTCAGCACAAGAAGAGGAAGTGTCTAGAAACTAGTGTTGCAACATACGCATGTTCCTCACAGCACAGGAATAGGAAGTATGAAGAGCACAGGAAAAAACAAATCCACGTCTCAAAGCGATACAACTGTTGCAAGAGTAAACCACAGGGTGTATTAACTGGTGCAGGTGCAGCTAAAGAAGCTGCCTGCTGCTCACTTTCTGAAGAGCTTCTGGTGTAAGAGATGAGTGAGTCGCTTGAGAGGACGACAGACTGTCCCTTACCGCTTCTGGCAGATAACTGCAGCCCAGATGAGGGGAGAAACAGCCTGACGGGCTCAAGTGAGCTGCGTTGGGAAGATGGAGGCTTACCCGTGGAGCTTCAGAGAGGGATGGAGACTTTACGAGTGAACAGAGAGCTGACCGATGTGGTGCTGTGTGTTCAGGGACAAGATTTCCCCTGTCACAGAGCCATACTCGCTGCTGCCAGCCAGTACTTCAGGTAAAATACATCTAGCATTCACCCTCTTCACTGTGATGACACTGCTGGCTTTACTCAATTATTTCTCTTGTTTATATTTTTCTGTAGGGCCATGTTTTGCAGTGGTCTGAAGGAGAGTCATGAGGAGCGTGTGGAAATAAAGGGGGTGGACAGTGGGACAATGCACTCTCTCCTTGAGTACACCTACACCAGCCAGGCCCTCCTCACACACTCGAATGTCCAGAGAGTGCTAGAGGCTGCTAGTCAGTTCCAGGTAAAATGAAAATTACTTCTTAAAAGTGAAAGACAAGAAACACTCAGTTAGTTTTGCAACGACCATGTGTTACACAGAAAGTTCCTGGTAATATGGTGTGGTGGTATCTTGAGCAATATATCATGACAAACTAGTTTCCAGTAAAAAAAAAAAAAAAAAAAAAAAAGATAACCAAAAGGGGAACTTCAGTTCGACAACAAAATAAAAAATACATATTTCTATCTTTTTCTTTATCTGGATTAAAGTAAATTGATTGAATAGTTGGTGCGACTTGATTAAACCGTCCCCTTTAAATGTCTATATACATACATGTCCTCGAAGCATAGTGCAGAGAAAAGAAAAACAACATATTTTTAGCTTGACACATTTTTGACTGGACTCAATTGGGTGTGAAAGAGTTTTATCTGATCACTAGTTCTTTTTAAAGTGTAACCACATTCATGAACATGTGATCATTCACAGGAACTTCTTAAATTAGAGTTATGAAGTTCCATAGAACAGCAGCACGGTTTGCTGTAATAATAATACAATAATAATACAATATAGTTGATATAGGTAGAATTTGTTATTTAATGTCTGTAAGCTGGGACGCATGCTGCATGGTGTGAGTCACTGTGGTGCTGAAAAAAACATCAAAAATTATAATTAGGAGAAGAAAAAGAGAAAATTTCAAGAAACTTTCTTTTCTAAACTTAAATTTTTTTTGTAGCTTCCATGTTAGACACATTTTCACCCGTTCAGTCACACAAACATCACACTGACAGAGATGAGAGAAAAGGGGAAGTGAAAGTTGCCTAGTTGTTTACACTTAGGATCAGTTTTCCATACAAGCTTAAATTAACCACACAGCTGTGCCACACAGGGGGGCGGCACGGGTTTGTGTTACGATAACTCTATTTTTGTGACAAGCAATTGAAGATTTTTTTACATGTTTCTGATTATTAAAAATCTCAACTCATGTGGTTGTGGTTTACTAAAGAAACTAATAACAGAAAAAGATTTAAGGTACCGCTTAGGCAAAAACTCAAACCTTATTCATTCATATATTTCTTTTTCTGAATGGACATATCAGTAAAACACAGTTGAAAATGCCCAAATAACCAGACTGGAAGAAAAACTAAACAAAAGTACAACTCAAAATAAAAACAATTAAATAATACACAACAAAGACTACACAGAATACATGATTGACTAAACAAATGTTTTATACTTCAAGTAATTTTCTTTTTCTTTTATTGGCACTTCTTTGACTCCATAATCATAGCAACTGTAAATTTTTCTTCAGTAATTCTGCATGTAACACTTTGCTGGCCTTGTTTCTTTTAGTTCCTGCGTGTGGTGGATGCATGTGCCGGCTTTCTCAGCAAATCTCTGCACCTAGAGAGTTGTGTGGGGATCTTGAATCTTGCTGAAAGCCATGCTTTGTCGGCCTTGAAGGTCGGGGCTCAGGACTACATCACTACCCAGTTCTCCCAGGTAGTCCAGCAGCCGGACTTTCTGGAGCTCCCTGCGGAGTCGCTGGAGGCCGTCCTGCAGAGGGACGACCTTGATGTGAAGTGTGAGGAGTGTGTTTTTGAAGCGCTCATGCTCTGGGTGAGAGCCCGGCAGGATGAACGCTCTCCCTCACTGGCCAGGCTGCTTTCACATGTGCGGCTGCCACTGCTGGAGCCTGCATACTTTGTTGAAAAAGTGGAGTCGGATGAACTCATACGCCACTGCAGTGAGGCTTTCCATCTGCTGCAAGAGACCCGCTTATTCCACCTCTCTGGCAGGGAGGTCAGTATAGAAAGAATACTAAGTTGTGCACAAACTTTTGAGTACAAATAATCATTTTGTTATTAAAAAAAAGAATAACTCCTGAATTCCACTGTTTTACTATTTAATGTTTGTCTTGTTCATAGGTGGTGTCTGAACGAACCAAACCCAGAGTTCGGCACTTTCTGTCAGAGGTGTTCCTGATCATTGGAGGCTGCACCAAAGATGAACGCTTCATTTCCACTGTCACCTGTTTGGACCCCCTCAGACGCAGCAGGCTGGAGGTCGCCAGGCTGCCAATCACAGAGATGGAGGACGAATCCCAAAACAGAAAATGGGTGGAGTTTGCATGCATCACCTTCCGCAATGAAGTGTACATATCTGGTGAGTGAAGGCTTTTGATAGAAAGGTTTACTTACTGTAATATGTAAAGGAGTGACCCTTATGTGCGGGTGAAAGTGAAATTGCTCCCTGTCAACTGATAAGTTATGGTTTCTATTCTAACTTCTCTAAAGCAATTTTTTATCACGCAAAGTGGCTGTTGTGAATTTTCTAGGCTTCTGTTCTAGCTTGTTTTATTTTAGTCGGTGAGTCCATTGAGTAGGACTGAAGAAAACAACAGGAAGATGTAATCTGCAGTTAAGGTTGTTAGGTGTTTCCCATCTCAGGAACTGACACCCCAATTGTGGTTTCTTTAACTGTTCTGCAACACGTACACTGTGAAAGTTCAGAGGAGTTCATGGAATTGTACGTCAGAGTCGAGTTGAGGACAAGTGCAGTTAAAGTTGAAGTGACACATCAGAAGTCTGACTTTTTTTTTTGTCCAATTCATCTGTTTTGCAGGAGGTAAAGAGACACAGCATGATGTTTGGAAATATAACGGCGCGCTGGACAAGTGGATCCAGATCGAGCCCCTGACAACTGGACGCTGGAGACACAAGATGGCTGTTCATGGAGGGAAGGTTTACGCTTTGGGTGGATTTGATGGAGTTCAGAGACTTGATAGTGTTGAGGCCTATGACCCCTTTCACAACCGCTGGATGCAGGTAAACAGACAAAGAGTTCTACACTTACTGTTCCTTAAAGCTAGAGCTGATCGACCAAAGTGGGATAAAAACTGGAAGTTGTATCATGAGTTCAGTTGTACCTTTGCCTCTTGTTTGGTATTTTCCGCCCTTTTTGCTTCAAATTGAATGTTTTATGCTCACAGTTTATCTCACAGTTCAGAAAACCAGCAAAAAATGATCACCTGACTTTACAGTTTTAACATAAGGGAGCATTTAGCATGAGACCCAGGAACTTGCTGATGGTGCAGACCCAAACAGAGCTCATAGGAGAATGGGGAATTATTATTTGACTCAGATTTACCAAGTGGCAACAAAGACAACAACTCCAACCATTCACGATCTCACTCAAACCAACGGACACTTCAGAGTCAACAATTAAACCTAAGCTGCATGTTTTTGAATGGTGGAAGGAAAGCCAGAGAACCTGTTATTATTCAGTTCATTTTGAAAGTCACACAGTTTCATTGGATACAATTTCATCAAAGCTAGTCTATTTAAAAATGACCCTTTTCTAAAGACATGTTTGATTAGAAGCAGCTGGATAGCTGACTCAGAATGACTAAGGCTTTATGGTTGTTGGTCAAGATAAAAGGTGCTAACTGGTTTCTGCTAGCAGTTGTTGAGCATGCATCGGAAAGAGGACATGTTTATAATTCAGCGTTATACATTGTGACTCTGATGCTCCATGAAGTCCACAAGTTGCATATTTAAACATACCTTTATATTTGGCTGCAAATATGTGATGACTCAATGACAGATAAATATTATCAACCCCTTTTGGTTGTGCTTGCAGGTGACGCCTCTTGCTGTAGGTGTGAGCTCCTTTGCTGCAGCGAGCTTTGACAGATGGATCTATGTGATCGGTGGAGGGCCCAATGGAAAGTTGGCAACTGATAAGGTTCAGTGCTGGGAACCTGGGGCGGAGTGCTGGGAGCTGCGGGCGCCCATTCCCATTGAAACCAAATGCACTAATGCAGTCACATTCAAGAACTGCATCTACATCGTGGGTAAGGTGGTTTTTAAGTGCATTCACTCAAACTCTAACTTTATATGACTTTTCAATCGTCATGCTTCTTTATATTTGTTTTCAACTTTAACACATTATTTCAGGTTAGGATTTTACAAAACATGCAGGCTTGTAAAAGAAGTGGCTGAATTGCTATGTAATTATTAAATTATCCAGCACTATATTATTTATTGACTGACTAAAGCAATGAAATGCAACCTACACACAAATCTGTCATTACATTCAAATAGTATGTGCTATTACATATATTGGGGATTTTTTTTTTTTGGTATTAAAAATGATACTTTGTAATATTTGAAGTGTTCTTGCTGTACTTAAATTAAATTTTTAATTGATTTTATTTGTGATGAAGCAGTTTTCTTGTAGTGAGGTATATCTATCTTCAATTAAATTATTAATACATTTAATTTGAGTAAAATTTACTCACCCTGTGTTACCTTGAAATGAAGAAAATGTAATTTTCTTTTGAAGAGCTAATTCCAAAATGAAATGACCATGATGTGGGGAAAAATAGCACACTTACCTACTCTTTAAACAATAATTGTTAGCAGCTAAAAACCTGCCAAATTGATTGCTGTTTTTCAAAAACATGGACGCTTCGGATGTAATGTCAAAGAAATTGGTGTGTATTCATTTGTTGCACATAAAAAGCTCTAATCTAATAAGGTTTCTGTGTGTGTTCCCAGGTGGTGCCATGCATGCCATGTACTGCTACTCGCCTCTGTCAGACTCCTGGTCCCTTGTGACCCGTCTAGGAGAAAGAGCAAGCTGCGCCCTCGCTGCTTGTAACAACAAACTCTTCATCACTGGGGGACGGGATAACAAGAACCAAGTCATCTCCACAGTGATGTGCTGGGATGTTAGCCGAGGGGTGTTGACAGAGGAGTGTGTTTTACCAATGGGAGTGTCACACCACGGCAGTGTGACACTCATGAAGTCCTACACACACATTCACAGAATAACACCTGGTACAGAAGGCCAGTGACACAGACTTCAGTGAAAAGGACACTATGTTTGTTGAGAGAATGGTTGAAAAGTGCCGACCAAGGAGATACTGTTTTGTGTTTAATGTCACTTTGAAATACTAATATTTATACAGTATGTTAGATTATGGCAGCAATTGTTGAAACATTATTTGTCACAGATAAAAATGTATGTACATAGTAATAAAATAAGACTTTTGATGCTATCAAATATATTTGTTCTTGGCTTTTACAGTTAACAAAAATTGCAAATACATGCAACGAAAACCCACAACATTTCAGACAGAATGGAGCAATATTTCTAAGAAAACTGAATATAGGCTATGTGTACAAAATATGTCCACTGAGACAAGGTGTGACTTTCTGTTAGGAACCACAAAAAAAGTTCAACATAAACACATAGATTGGGACTTATCTTATGATCCTATTTGCACAATACAATAAATAACCTTTATATAAAAACAAAACAAAGGACGACCTCTTTTATAGAAACAAGAAACACATTAAAATGTATTTAAAGCCCACTATAGCCCAATTTCAAGATATTTCTTGAACCATGCTGATATTTATTTTAATTCAATTTAACCAGGAGGAGAAGAGCGCCCTCCAGAGGGGAAAACCTTTGGTGTATGCACGAAGTTAGCTATTAGCATGCTAAGGCACTGGCTAACATTATAGGCTAGGTCTACCACAGCTTTCTGACTTGCACAAAAAGCTTGAATTTGAAGAAAATAGGTTATTCTACAGCTGGCAATGGATTATTTGGTTAAAAATAAAAAAATAAAAAAGTCTATGATTTGCTGCCAATCATAGACATAGGCCTGGTGAGTGTCAGGAGCCTAAAGTCTATTTCATTCTCACTGCTGATCTCTCAGATAGTATCTGTCTGTATCAACTTTTATATTTTAAGAAGTCTCGTGTAATTTTTCCACAAGTTTAATTATTACTCTATATTTTCTTGGGCATATGGTCTTAACTTTGTTGCCCCTTTTATTGCATTTACAGCCAGATAGATTAGGTATTCCAAACATAAACTGTAATAGCATTCAAAATAGCCTAGTATTAATATATTGTTAAATATTTTAATGATTGTGACCATATTTCATTTAATTCTCACGTGTATGACTCCAGGGCTGTCGTGCCTAGGTTATTCCTACTTTGTTATGTGGTAATAATAGACTGAGGCTAACCGAGTGTTTTAGAATTCGAGCTTTTATTGTGAAGGACAAGCAAATACAGAGACCGGAAACCGCCAGGTAGACACCTGCATATTCTTCCCCGGGCCGAAACTTTCGCTGGGGGGGGTTTACAAGCCTGCACCCTACAAACACACCCCTCGGAATACCTGCACAGGTTCTCCCAACAACCTGTCCCGACTTGTTTGAGTACAAGTAAGAACGCATAAACTATCGACTTATTATTATCGGGAAATAAGTTTCCCTTCAACACCTGCGACGAAGTGAAAGTAAATGTAAAAACGTCGGTTGACTTTGGGGATTTTCGACGTCTCTGAAATGGCTCGTCGGTGGTTCCTGACCTGTTTCTTAACTTTATGTCTAGGTGAGTTTATTCGTGGGAAATGGTTCCGTTTTGTTACGATTTTCACCTTTGTCTAGGTCAGACGGAGAAAGTTAATGATTTATTCGAAGCTGAGTTCAATAGTTCCTAATCGCACATAGCAGATAACATCTACTTGTCTATTGTAAAGTATTGACCTAAGTTTTTGTTTTTTTTTTTAACTCCTGTGGCTAAAAACGAATGATTTTTCTCTTTAATGTAGGATTAATTCTGAATATGGTTATATTAATGTTATATTGTATACTAATGTAATAACTATGAATGCACATTTCAGCTGTGGTTACACCTGTACAAACATAAAACAACACCCCTACAACAATCCAGCTGCGTCTTTGTTAGGCTGATATTATAACAGTGAATCAGAGACTTGTTATGTGTTT